>BJKM01001282.1:0-30579 GCA_015082035.1 Chaenogobius annularis | reverse complement strand
AGCCATGCCTCAGTTGTCTAATCCTGAATTCCTCACAGACATGGTGAAACTTTGTTCGTTGTTGACTGTGCTGTCCTCACGACACGTGACTGTGTGAAGCTAGACAGCCAGCGAACCAATAAAGAAAACTCCGTACACAAGGCGTTCTTTTCTTGCTTTATGGAGGTATCTTATGCGTGAATGGATGAATTGAATGAAAGAATGAATGAATGAATGAATGGTAACTGAAACATACAGAAAAAGTATGTGTTACAAACTAGACTGTACAATTGAAGATCTAACAAAGTAGCTAGCTTAAACACATGTAAAAAACAAGTCACAGTTAGCTTCGTGTACAGGTTTACATTAAATGATCACATAAAACACAGTTGGACTGTTAAACAAAGTGCTTATGAACATACAAATACTCACAAAGACGAAAGTTTCCCAAGGTTCAAACAAATAGAGCACATTCAGCGTGTAAATGAGCCGTTCGGAGACTTCACTTTTGCCGTGGAACTAGCTTGTTTATTACCGACAAGAAAACGTCCAAGATCCTCTATGTGCGCAAAGGAGCACTTACTCTGCGCTGAAACTATAAAAGATCCTTAAAGGAGAAGATGTCTTACTCTGACAATTTTACCCAAACTCTTTCTAAAACTTGTAATATGAAAACAACATATTTACTTAACGAGCATGAACTTATTTATACCTTTTAACAAACTTATTACTCTCATGGAATTATTAATGTCTTCTGACCCAGAGACATGACATTGACAAATATCGTATGGAAGGTCTTGAAAAATAAAAACCTTCTTGGCTTTGTACTTTAGGTCTCCTTTAACTTTTGCAGTCTTCATGACATCCTCCTTCGCATGGTGGTTCAGAAACTTAATTATCAGACCTCGTGGTTTATCAGCTTCTTGACGTCTTTGGCCCAAGAGATATAAACTCTGGAATTATCGTCTCGAGGAAATCCTCTTTGTTGTCTCCTTTCTTGCCCCTTGAGACCCTCAGAGATTGTTCCTATGTGACCTGGACTTCGATCCAGAATCTTGCTTTTCATATTTTTGTTCTCCACCTGGAGTTTAACCACCTCACCTCAGCTTTCACTTCACGCATTTTGTCTATAATGTCCAAGATATGTTGCTCAGCCTCACCCTGATGCGAGTGCCGCAGCCTCCTCTTCCTTTCAACTCCAACATTTGGGCTCATTGGTCACCGCTCTGACTTCAGCTCTCAATGCCACCCTGTCACGCTACACCTTTTAGGGGACATATATGTCCCAAAAAGACCTTATCTTTATCCAGTATCTTTTCATTAAAGACACTGTGGCAGAAAGCAAAACAAAATGTTGGATGGATCGAGGAATGTTACCCATCCCCCATGGACCAGCAACACTACTGTTCAACAGACCCCCCCTTCCCCCTTTGGGTCAACACCTCTGATAAAGAACACAGAGCACAAATGGCTCCAAGGACCTGACCCTTGTGGAGAAATGGAAACGTCGACTGTAACGAAATCCTTTTGTTTGGATGGAGAGTTTCTCAGGATTAAGTCCTTAATGACTATATTTCACATTTAAACTGACAAAATATGCTTATTTCCAACTATTCTCCATGGGCAGGTAGATATAACAATCTAGAAAAACTCAATATAAATGTTATGGGAAGAGCTAATTATGTGGCTTGTTGGGTTGTGACCGGCAAGAATGCACCAGGAGAGATGATCCAAGGGTTTATCTTTATTAAATAATCACTCAATAGTTCTTGGGTTTTACATTATATGTGTGTGGTTCTGCAATACAGCAAAGAAGAATATACATTATAATCCGAACTATAAAACAACATATAATACACAAATACACATGAGCTCTGTCATAACCAACGCTGTTAGCACTTAGCTCGAGGCACTTTTTGTAAACACAAACTATATAAATATATAGCCTTAAACTACTCTATTTAACAATTCGTATGGCATGCAACACTTTATAAAACGGTGTGAACAAATTAGGGGTTTATGTGTGCCTAAGTTTCTAACCACTTAACATCTGCCCACTCCAACTTTGGCCACTCGACCTGTCAATCAAGCCCCGGCAGAAACAGGGCAAATCCTTCGTCACAATAAATGTAGATAGATACTTGACTTAGTTGTACATGTTCACTTACATATTTCATTTAATATCATTACATTCAAATAAAGTGAACATTAAGAATTAAGTATTCCCCAAACACATTATTATTATTATTATTATTATTATTATTATTATTATTATTATTATTATTATTATTATTATTATTATTATTATTATTATTATTATATACATTTTTAGCCTGTATTGGACACGACAGTGTAGCATGAAATGGGGATGAGAGAAGGAAGGACAGGCACGAAAACTGTCGGATCTGGATTTGAATTCACGATTCTGCAGCAGGCTGTACATGGAGTCTTGCCCTGCGTGCTCTTCACTCAACTGCAGAGCTGCACTAGATAATTGTCAGTATTAAAAAACTAAATTTTGGTATTTGACCGCTAACAGCTATTACACATCTACACTGCTATGCAAAACCCTGGATGTTGCATGTAAATGTCCTAATTTTTTACCTGTTTGACTGCACTGTTACGCGCTTCTCCCTTTGCAACCTCATCCCTCAATTTCTCCAACGCCCTCACACTCTACGATGAATTCCACTCGCCGCCTGCTTGTAGGTCCCTCCTAGACTGTACACGGAATTAACCGTGTGCAGCATATGATCAGGTACCAATGTCTGGTCGACATTGGACATCTCACACTCCCTGTCTCTAAAGCAACAGAAAATGAACATAACTCCCTCGCTCTAACAACACTGGAATTAAGTCAACTTGGCAAATGTAAACCGATTGACATATCAGCTGAAAAACGGACTGAGGAAAGTAATTTAACCTTTTCATTTTTATAAACTGCTTTTAGTGAGCAGCCTTTCCTTTGGCGCTTCATAGCTCTCCCTCGCATTATCACACCCGCCAGATCCTATACAGTGTGAATATCCGTCCATTTAAGAAAATTAGACTTTTTGCTGTTGTCTTCACAAAAAGCAGAAATAGAATACTATAAACAAACATACAGACCACGGTGAGTGACGATTAGAATAGTGTTCGATATATCATTCAGTTATACTTAGAGTGCGACCCTCATAACCCATGAGAGTACTTAAGTCAGGCTAAGATCCATACTCTCCCCACTACCAACTTTTCTACTTACCATCTATCGTATTATGACACGAACTTAAAATAACAAAACAAAAAAGAGAGCAGATAATAACCCGAAAAAGGCGCAAACAATGGAGAAACAACACATAACTTATTTACACAGCCAAACGACTATGCGAGTAATCTGGATGAATTGTAGTGACTTCGACATAATTAACCAGTCTATCTAACCTGACAGCCTTACACATATTACTATTTCAGCAAATCCCGTGCATACTGTTTTTCGCTGCCAACCGTATTTATAGATATTGATTCGATCACAAATGGGGAAAGTTTCTGAGATCCATTTAGGGCAGGACAGTATTTAGCGTTCGACGGCCGGTGGATGAATAAGAAAACCGTGAAATGCGGCGGCTAGATTGAACCACAAGTAAATGACTAAATGTAAGCATCATGTAAAACATTATTGTAGAGTTGATAATGCTTAATCTTAAAATATTCAACTGATCTTCGGAAAAGTGCTAGATGTATGTCTAGCTACTTGTCATATAACCTCCATTATTGTGTAACAGCATGAGCCAAAACACATCAGGCCTGACTCGCTTTGAACGTCTGTCACGTTTATATTGAAAGCGCAGAGAGTGTTAAAAAAGGGTTGTCTATGATTCTGTTTCTCAGCCTTGTAGAGATGCGTCTCGAGGATGTGGTCTGGCAGTCAGAAAAGAGACAGAGATTAATTAAATATATGCGCGAAAGAATCTATAGAGTTATATCAGTCGCTGCTCAGAAAACACTCTGCGCAACCTGTGTTGTGGTGTCTTTGTGGTTTGCGGATCACTACAAGACAGATTTTCGCTCATTTAATGTTACAACCCTCGAAGCTTCTGCTTGTAGATTGCCTTCAGGCAGTTCCTAATCACGAGGACTTACAAAAATCCAATGACATGAAACAAAATAAAGTCACAAAACTGAATTCACACAATATAGCCTAACTGAGAGTGGTAACAAGCACAACACAGTCCAACAGAGTAAACAACAATTACGACTATACCAGCATCCTCGACTAAATAGTGCAATCGAATGAGTCGACCACCCGGTAACACCTTTCTTCGTGCTGGTGTCATGCTCCTGCCGCCACAATGAAACACAGATTGCCTTTGTAGGACACAAACCCATAGGCCAAATAATCTGGAATGACGAATCTGCCCTGGACTATATGCTTTGTAGCTGATGAAAAATCAGTAAATATACAATCAACTAGTCGTCAGAGATCAAAGCACTCGCTACTAATGAGCCACTATATGGAACATACGAAGACATCAGGTCCGCTTATATCCTATATGTGATTCTTGTGTTCGTTTCTTACTGCTAGATGCTCAGTGTAGATATACACTGCAGACTCAGCTTAAACGCCAGTACAAGTGAAAGTGAACCTAATAGTATATGTTGTTTGATAATGGTACAAAGCTGACTCATAGTACTATATTGACCACATGATATTAATACGAGAGTTTATTATAATAGACGTAATCAACACTGTCTCAAGTGCCTCATTGTAAATACCCATACTACAATGTTGATGTTTCTTAATTAAATGAGATCCTGGAATTTGTCAATGTGTTTGTCCTGCGCCTCCACCATGGATTAGTATAATGTGAAAGGCAGGTGAATGGATGAACGAGAAAGGGTGAGGGTGCCCAAAATACATGCAAATGTTTATTATGAGATGTGGTCAGCTTAGTAATGTAATAAGTGAGTTAGAAGTCTTCAGTCACCAAGTACGTACAGTTAGGCATTTTTTAAACCTAAAACGAATAAACACCC
Organism: Chaenogobius annularis; assembly: GCA_015082035.1. NCBI lineage: Eukaryota > Metazoa > Chordata > Actinopteri > Gobiiformes > Gobiidae > Chaenogobius > Chaenogobius annularis. Next base: position 25,587 of record BJKM01001282.1, on the reverse strand, counting down.
AAAATAAAACCGTTATATACATAAACTGTTAGATTTTAAATAATCATAAATCTTACTTAAACTCCAAAATAATTAAAATTTAGTATTGAATAAAAGTTATTTTCTGTACATTCGTTTCCAGCTGTATTTGTATTCATAATACTCAAATGGAGCATAATATCATACACTGCCGAGGCTGACGATCTTGGCATCATGTAGAAATGTGACCTTTGCGAGCACATTTGTCATCGCTACTTTGCAGAAGACGCATTGATGTCCAGCTACCCGACCAGAGACGAAGCCTGGGCTTGATAAAGAGCCTACTCTGTGTATGTGAGGATCTTAGATTCACTGTCATACATGTTGTTATTCATTATGTACTATTCCTCAGAACAACAAAATTAAGCTGATGTTAGACGAGCGAACCAGCTCATTTAAAGACAACGCAGCTTGTCTGTACCTCAGGTAACGCAAAAATACTGTGTAAGGTGCTGTCATTGTGGTATCGACCCTATCTAAAGGGTTGGGCACACCACCATGCGACAACAGCGGGAAGGCACCAAAATCTGAAAGGGACAACGCGGCATCAGCTACGGACACAATCTGCTTATCCATGGTTTGGTGATAAGGTCAGGCAAATCATTCCTCACATCAAATACTGTACATTCCAGCTATATCTAGAGATGCACTGAGGTGTGCTTGGACCATGTGTGACATCCCCTAGTTTGCATTTGGTCAATACCTGGCGCTATGTCCAACAAAGCAGAAAACTTCCAGACTTTCCCAGACACTTCCTCCAAGTCTTCCGGGGCTGTTCCCAGCCAGCCGAGTCACAAAAGATCCCGTCCAAGCGCGGAACTCGTGGGAACACCATGAATGACAGACACTATAAACAACTTTAGATGAGCAGGCCTACAAATATTACGTTAACGATATTCTATTGATGGAAAAACTAATGCAGGAATTTATCATACATCTATTAATGGTTGCCTGTGACTTAGAATGAGGTCATGAGCAGAGAGAAATAGAGACAACAAATAGCTGTTGAACAAATAAAAAGATAGTTGGCGAAAATAGCAGTACATCATCTCTTTTATCGATAATAAAACCATTAGCCATTAAAATATAATAGTTCAGAAAACCTGCGTAGTTCCATGCAGGATATCATTTTCTAATACTGTATAAGCCACATTCCTAGCTTCTTAGATCGGCCAGAAGTACGAAATTGATTCTCGTTCTAATGTGACATTTAGCCACCAACATTATTGCTTAATTAGACAGTAAGTTATTAAATAAATTGAAGCTTGATCATGGTTGAGTGTCGTCAGGTCAGAATTCTCTGGTATAATTTCGGTTTTAGTTGAAAGATTTCAGAGTTTGTTGATCTGGCTTCTAATAAGTTCGTTTTCTGTAATATTTATTGTTTATTGTAAGGGACAGTGCATTGTGTGCAATATTGAACTAAAGTCACTGTACATGATTTACAATGTCCAGTAAACACGCAGGATTTATGCCTATTGGTCGATAATTACCCTACGTTGTCCTGGCATATTTTCCAAGTACTAGTACCTATTTGAGTGACATTCAATCCACTCTTTCATACTTTATGTGACAATGGCAGGTCCGCTAAATCCTCAGTCTAGATGAAAAGGTTAGGTGGATAAGATGATCTTAGCACACAATGACTACTCTCGCGCCCAACGTGGCAACTGGCCTATACTCTCTATTAATGATTTTCCCATTCTTAAGTACTTTCAAGGTTCAAAGTTCCATCGTTAAGTTGACCAATGATATTCGACTTCGCAGTTATTCCAAATCCTAATTGATCTTAGATTAACGTAAAAGGAACTATGGCACAAATTACATGTCTTTGCTCTATCAGCCTAATATCAAAACCACAACATTTCTCCACTCTCAATCCCTCACGCTAAGGATTATAGTTCCATCCTAATCTCCACTCCAAAAGCTATATGCATTATCATTTAATTCATCGTTCGTAAGTAATACTTTTTATAATGCCACCAACTGTAGAGATACATATGACCAGGTCCATACAAATAATTGAATGGCCAGAACGTGAGTAACTGACCTAATATCCACTATTCGCTGCTGGCTAATTTACACAGAAAGGACCTACACTATAAACATTGTACCAGGGATCCCACTACCTTGACAATAACTTTTCCCAATTGTACCATTGGAACCTAATACGCTCGTCCAGCCCAGCCCTATTGTAATATAGCGCACAATGATTAAACTATTCATCTTAATGTTCTGTCAGAATCATCAGCCGCTGGCGAACTAGGCAAATAGCACATAGCATTGTAAAAATAGCATGAAGCATAAAAACAAAAGGATGAAACCTAAAAACGCATACTTGTCTCACAAATATGAAAAACTCCTCCTCGGGGTAGACGGTAATCTCATACATCCACGCTTTGGATTCAATATATCACCATCCTATTTATTCCCCAATCTGAATATCATATGTGAATTCTCATTATTTCTTATCTGCAGCTCTTCTTCACCTGATGCTGTAGAGGACAGTGCCATCCTTGAAGATCCGGAGCAGCTTGTTGTCCGTGGTGACGTCGTGGAAGTTGGCCCCTTTCTCGTTGGCGAAGAAGAGGTCGGGCTTCCATATGGAGTCCAACATGGAGGGGTCTAAGTCTAGGGAGGAGTCAGGGTATTTGCTGTACGCCAGGCGAGGGTCGTTCCACTTCTGCCGCAAAAAGATGTTCACTCGATAATCCTGTGGAGATGACAAGGAGACGTGAGCGTTCTGTGAGCAGTGGTCTGGCAGATGAGATGGCATGCTGCAGACAAGATATGTGTGTTATGTCACTTTCACTGGGACACACAAGACACCTTAAGACATGTACACAACAGATGGAGAAATAAACATTAAATACTTATACTGTAAAAAGCCTGACTATACCTAACTTATTAAAAAACAACTTGAAGCTTGGGAGTATTTTGAGTGTAAGATTCCCAAGGCTTCTTAAGGCAAGTCAGTTGCTTTCAAAAACTATGAATTTATGCATTATGAAAATGTTAGTTTCAAATCGTTCTCTTCCTAGATTATATCCGAAAAAGGGTTAAACAATATGATATTTAACTGTATGGCAAAAGAGGAAGCATTCTATGTATTTTCGGCTGAAGTGGGGCTCACTTAAAAGCATCACGTCCCCTACTCCCTTCTAAATATTTCATCAAAGGAAGCCTTGGTTGAGAATTTGTTGCTGTTGGGATCAGTCAATTCTTCTTCATCTCAGTTACTGCATTTCAAACACTGCAGTTGTGTTCATGCTTTGGCTCAAATATCTGATAAAACATTCTTGAAATATATTAATAATCTTTTCAGTAAAAAATAACCATGCATTTCTAATTGGTCACTGTGTGAGATCCATTACAGTGAGTAAATTATACATTCATACTATAGGGCTAATGGGGTCACTTTTGACAGTGCAGTCAGTAGTAAGCTGCATGTCAACAACACTCACTCGCATGTCATCATTGATTTGTCACAATGATGAGAAGCCTGTATGTAGTTTGACATTTCAACAGTTTATTGGTGGTCCCAAAACACCTGCAGCAGCCATGTCTAAAACTGTGTCATTTATTGGCAATCTCCAGATCCACCAATCCCCAGGGCCAATGAAGATCCTCCATTTATAAAGTGTTATTATCGCTCATTAGAAAGCCTTTGATCAGGATTAGTTTCAATAGAGGCGCAGGTTTTATTTTTGTGCGCTTATGGCAATTTGCACGTCACTTAATCTGCCACGCACAATTAATTAACTGCTTCTGATGCAGAGGATGTGGATCTGGAACAAGCTGTCCTGTGCAAAAGTATATCTTAAGCAAATGACATAAAAGAAGAAAAGGTGTTAAATAAAAACACTCTGTCAATGCACTAATCCTTTCTTGCAATGATAAAGATGAACTAAAACATATTCTTCGCTGTGGAAATGAGCTCTAGTAAACTCCTAACTATTATTTAGCAAAATAAACAAAAGTAAATACTATAACTAGAGCTCATTCCTCATAAATCTACATATTTTTACTCTTTACTCTTTACTCTTTACCATACTGCTAACAATACAATAGGAATTAAATCCAAAACAAGATTAGTTTAATTAATCAATAAACCATTACAACCGAATGCTTTTTATACCTCACAATACTTCAGACTTGCATGTAATACTTATATATATATATTACAGTCCTGACCAAGCTTAGTGCAACATCTGGAGATTGACCCCCAGGAGCTGCTGCTTCTGACTGTGGTCGCCTTAGCAACACAGAAGGATGGGTCAAATGCAAAGGATAAAAGACCCTACGACGGGATCAACAAAGTATACTTCAACCTATATAAATATGCAATTTTTGGTGCCACCAATAAGCTTTCATATGACTAGATACATGAAAATGGATACACATGATAGCACATGATTTAGCCTTAACTCCAGAGCAGAGCACCCAACTCACCATTGTAGTTTCTGCTATAGAACCAAAGCTGTTGATAAATATGTTGCAGGTGACATTAACTGGTGGACCTGCAGTTTGCGACACAAGACACGAGACAAGAAGAATTAGCCCAAGAGTCCCAGCGCACTCACCATCGTGGTCTCAGTGACCGAGCCAAAACTGTTGATAAAAATATTGCATGTAATGTTTACAGGGAGACCTGTGGAGTGGACATGACAATGACATGAAAGGAGAGTCTCAAGAACGACCGGCTTGGTTACAATTTGCATTTACCAGATAACAAAACGTAAATGCTATGTGTACTTGTTAAGTACATTATTACAAGACTGTTTTTTGTACACTTAAAACATACATTTGAAGTAGCAGTAGGATTGTAAAATCCAATCCAGCATAGCACATTTTACCAACACAAAGTCTCCAAAGTCCGCCGCAGAGTACAAAACAAGCACAGGTAAATACATTAAAAATAATAATAATAATAATAATAATAATAATAATAATAATAATAATAATAATAATAATAATAATAATAATACATTAAAAAAAAAACTAAAATCAAATAAAAAACAATCACATTTGAGAGTCACACGTTCCACTCTCAGTATTACACCTTGTTTCAAGGTTATGCAATCCAGTGTTATAGTGGAGATGAAAATGAAAAAATTTGAATGTATGCACAAATATATTACTATTTACATTTTACACAATATGTTAGTTGAAGGTAGTGACTTAAATCAAGATGGTTTATGGTCAATGGCCTAAAGTTACAAGTCAAACAATCCTCATTTAACATTTTGACACACAAGCTGGCGTAAACGAATACAATATTAAAGCTACATATTATGCTTGAGTGGCAAAATATGCACACATCCATGCTCAAATGTATACATAAGTGTAACTTCAACTTCGCCTGAGCCTTGAAATGTGTTAAGTCATTTCAAGTCAAAGCAACCTTTGTACTCTCTCGTCTGAGGACTGGAGTTCTAAACCCTTCCTCTGCTTTTTCCTCATCAATACTGCATGAAGCTCAGTGTTAATATTTGCCTCTGTTTGTCAGTAGGTAGCTACGACACGTTAGAGCTGAGGCAGAGCAATAAAAAGGAGTGAAGGAACTCTGAACAAAGTCAGCACAAGAAATGTAGGTCACCCTTCGGAAGTACCAACCAGCTTCCAGGTATGACTGTCATCTGTTTACATCTCCACGGGAACATTCGGTGTGTTTTTTCTCTCACTGTAGGGTGCCACATTAGTACAGCGCAAGGAGTGCTTCATCTGCTTAAAAAGTTGCAAATGTGGCCCAAAAACTGTTAAACTTACTTCCAAAAAGTTGATCCATGCAGATATTTTCAGTCCTAACAATACCATCATTAAAATGCACTAATAAATAAACGTCTCTCATAAAGTTTGGTTGTTTATAATGAAATAAATAATAATAATAATAATAATAATAATAATAATAATAATAATAATAATGCATTATTAATTATTATTATTATTATTATTATTATTATTATTATTATTATTATTATTATTATTATTATTATTATTATTATTGTTATTATTATTATTATTATTATTATTATTATTATATATTTTTCGGTTATGTGTAGTACAATAAACAAATGATCAAGTTCCATTTTCCACCATATCTCCACATTGTAGAAAGTATTTTTTCACCTAATGTATGCATCACAGTGACCCTGCCCAGAATGTGATCTGGACCATCTACTCCGAGTCTCTTAGCTCCATACCCACTGACAGATGCTGTGCATGTTCACCAGCTTCACAACATGACAACAAGTCAGTAGCCTGCAGCCTTGCCATGGGGGCACCATTTGTCATTTAGCCTTTCATGGTGGCATCCTGTCTACTGCCAGTGCCACCCAGCCACCTGACTTATTTTAAGTAATGTCATATGGTTTGGTTAAGGGAACAATACTGCATATGAGGGAAAATATGTTTAATTTCAAGAAATCAATTCAGAGCTGATTGATTGTGCTTATCAATTGAGTGGCAACACAGTATCCAAGCAACAGCCACATAAGTGTCCTTACATCATTTGAAGGGTTTTTCTGTCCAATGAGAGAAAAGAAAAGTGATGCAAAAAGGGCAGCTTCAGCATTTTTATCCAATGTAGGTCAAAGGTAGTGATTTTGTGCATATGGGTAAATTAAATTAATGGTATGACTGACCAACCTTTAAAATTGGGTCTGATTCGTGCGTCGTAGCCGGATGTACGGCCCATGAGCGAGTCGAGAAAGTCGGATGGAGACAGGTTTGACGAGGACCTGGGGTCGTGCTCCTTAGCTTCCACAACTCTGAAACACACAAAGGTGATGAGACCCACGTAACCCGAAGCGGTCGAAAGGCGCGCATAGTTTGGACAGTTTGGTTACGACTCCTTTTACCTACAGAAAACCAAGCTGCGTGTGGCATCAAAATGATACGCAGCAAAACCAGTCTACATTGACAAAAGAAAAGTGCGTGCGTAAAGCGCACTGAAAAGTAGATGCAAAATGATTTACGCACTTTAGGGGCATTATTGTGACAAGAAATGGGAAAACGTGCATGTTGTAAATTAACAAAACGAATTATTATGTTTTTAAAATGCAATAGCTGATTTACCTGAAGTTGCTCGGCTCCATTAGATAAGTAAATAAAGCCAAAACCTTGATTAAAGAACGATTCATTCCTGGTGCTTTTCTTGTGCGCTCGCGTCCTTATTTCGTCCGTATGTTGACATTGGTCAAACAAATAATCCAGATTGGTGCTTGTCTCTGAGGGAGTCGCGTTTGTTTTTTGGCTCTTTTCGTGTCACACAAAAACGTGGGAGGCATTCCCCAGTGAAGCCGCGGATCATAGTTTTGTTTTATAGAAGTCTCTTCCGCTGTTTTCTCTCAGAAGTGCTACGCTAAAACTCTTCATCGTGACTGTGGTCGCTCTCATTTATTGTTGAAGCCAAAAAATCCGTAGGAGAAGAAACCATTTGTGACTTGTGAGGAGAGGAAAGCCTCTGTTGAGGAATGGGGAGTGGAACGCCTTTTTCTCATTTCAGCACTTGGACAGCTCCCGGTTTTCTGACGCGCAAGCGCAAATGCCAAAAGTGCCGAACGTGAGTTGGTTCTCAATAAATCCAATAAACAAGCGAGGTAATCAACGCAAACCAATTAGAGAAAGCTGATTGTTACGTTACGTAAGAATTTGTTACGTACAAAAATGTGCTGACACTGCTGACATTTTTAGGAGAGCCCTTGAGTCCTGTGTAACTAGTGCTGCTGCGTTTAAGTTTTGTGATTAACTTCATACATTTACTCTGCTTACTGGATTAGGCAACGGTTTCCCATCGCCCCCCTTTTTTAAATTATTATTTTCTAGAAGTCTACCAAAGACATGATTTAGTATACCCTGCGTTTCACACTTTTTTAAATAGATTTTTATAGGTATTTAATGTTGCAAAAGTGATAAAAGGAGTGAAGCTGTCGCGTTTGACACACTGTTCAGTCTTGGCCACATTCGTGTTTGTTTATTGAAGCCCACATGCCCCACAATGATATGAAAAGTGTAAACAAAGGACGCACCAGCGAGAACCCTCTGGGAGAGTATTTGGTACCCCGGTTGCCCTGGAAACAGCTTTTCCGAGGCACATCGTTGGAAATGCTGAAAGGTTGGCCTCCCAGAGCGAGACGAAACAGAGCTGAATGACAGATAGAGACTCAGACTGCTGCAAATATTGCCTACTGTAGCCTTACTGCATACGTACTGTTTGTAGACAACGGCAACGACGGACCGGGCAGTGCACGAGGAGGATAGGGCTAACTGAGTGGGATACCTGGCTTTGTGGACCACAGGCGTGAATGAGTCATTCTACGCAACCACACTTGTGGTTAAACTTAGTGGATTGGATTGTGAATATAAAATGCCTTATTTTAAAGTGTTAAAATGTATTGGGGCGGATGTACTAACGTAAGGTGACCAATTTCCATGGTGATACAAGTTATTTTAAACACTAACCTATTTATAGTTTAGGACTGTATGCTATTTAATGCATGTGTATGATGTCAATATCCCCAATTTTCTTTAAAGATATGGAGTGATTCACATTAATATACATAACATTTACAATACATAGATCGCTTGTCTCTTTACATTGTGGCCAATATGCAGTCAATTTATTAATTCCCATTGAGTTAAAGCGTCAAATTATCAAACTTCCCTTCATCCACCTGTGCCCACTTTAAACGTTAGAAATACATTAGCATTCAGTCTGGTTCACAATAGTTTGGAAAATTATTTTTAAAATTTGCATCCGCATGAGCTGGATCTGAACATTTGGGCAACAATGTTTAATAATCTTAATAAGATTTGTCCCACACCTTGCACCCACCCCCAAACATCACTGGGGCAGAAGGCAGTGGCCAGCTGCAACCCAGAGCCCGGTGAGTAGGACTTTAATCCACGAAAATCTTTCCCAGCCTGGGAATCGAACCCGGGACCAATTACTTTGCTAAAGAGCTCCCATTTAACCATTCTTGAATGGCGGCTGTTGAATTGCAAGGTGGGAGAAAGAAGTACCTGCAGGCCCGCCTCACTTCAGCATGTGGAGCCTGGGCTCATCTAGATGAACGGTACAGTCCAAATAGTTCCATACATCCATGCGTCAGTCCCATGCATTAAGCGCTGTGCCCCCGTACTCCTGTACCCCTGTGTTCTGCTTCAGAAGTTATATTTAACTCTGAATATGCAAATGTCAACAGAACATAACGGATGCAAAGCTCAAGCATTTCATTGAGAGATCAAAATTGTGTAACATAAAAAATGCCCAAAATAGGCTATAATAAAGTATGAATTGTGAATTGAGCAATATTCATGAGTTTGTAAAACAGAGGTAATGTTATAAAGGGAAGGTAAGGCTGTAATATTTCTAATTGTTTAGTTTTTGTCTGCAATAGCTTTAGCGGGCTGGTGATGGACAGATCAAGTTGAGTTGATACTTCTCTGAGAGTGGGCTACAAATCCCAGCCACAGTCTGGGTCTTAGTGTAAAATATACACGTTTTAGTGTATGCACACATCCTGGGGTAATGAAAATGTGCCTTTTTGTATCATTTTGTATTCTATTGATTTATGTGGTTGAACTCCTGGCTACCCAATTTTGGTAGCTTTGCTAAAGATATGTTTAAGTTTAGATGTAGACCTAGAGTATTCGCTCTAGTTCTGACACCATTCAAACTAAACTTCAAAAAGCATTTCTTCATCATGTCCTGCTTTTACTTTTATGCCCCTTCACCAATCCCAATTAACTGCTCAATAAAAATCAATAAAATAAAATCATGTGGATCTATTTCTTAAATATTAGGTTTCTCCTGAGCTTTAGGATGTAACATCATGTGATGGTAAAGGCGGGTGTGAGCCTTTGTGGGCCACAGGCATGTATGACTCACTCTGCATACAAACCTGTAGTTAAAGTAAAGCGGGCAAAAGACATAGACATTAAAGCAGACGACACACAGTTGTGGGAATTAGACTTTTATCCAGAGCCTTAGTGCTGTGACTTGCTTGGGGATATGTTACACTTAAGCCTGACACCGACCGCTTTCCAAATCAGGTTGGTCAAGCCAAAGCCCACGGAGGGAGAGTCACAGTGTCCTCCTACGGTAATTTAAGTGTCACCTTGGATTCTATGATATTCCCTGGCCCAAGATTGGGCAGGTGAATCAGAAATCTTAATCCTATGTAGGACATGTTTAAATCTGTGATTTAAAATCCGTGCAACACCAGTGGGCGATTGCATATGAAGGAATATCACAGTCCATGTACCACTTCAATGGTCATCCATGCTCAAATCACAATGAATGAAAGACATTAACCTGACCTCTCATCAGACCAAGACTGTGGATCCTCTTCTGAAAACAATTCTTAAGTTTACTTAAGCCCCTAGTTCTTTTGTTGACTAATTTTGGCAGAAGTGTCTGCACTGTCTTGATGTTGCAAAAAAGCACCACAAGACTCAAAATCCAAAATTGGCTAAAAGATTAACTTTCAACATTTCTTCCCTGGGTAGAAAATGTTTGTAATTATCTTTTTGTATCTAACAAGAGTGCTAAAGTTGAAGACACCACAACTGGCTTAAATAACTTTCTCATTGCTTTTCTCCAAAACTGACATGTATTGTGTCCCATTGCATCTTGCAATTTATATTTAGACAGGTCTGATTTGTTCTGGCTTGGGCTTGAACATGTGTCATCTGAAACATTAAACAAGATGCACATCCTGGCACCATAAATACTGGATGCCTCTTTTTAATTATCTACCCATAAGCACCATTCACTGGATGTTTATGTCAAATGAACTGAGAAACAACAGATGAAATATAGTTTGAATTATAAGAAACTTTTGAATGTCAGGAGAAGCAAAAAAAAAAAAAATCATAACAACTTCTGGCTTTTTTAATGAATGTGTTAGAGCCAGACTTGACATGCAACCAGAGCTCCAATTGGCCATTAGTCCTGAGCCTTCTGCCCAGGTGGGTCAGAATTAAAGCAGAAGTCATGTCTGTATGCCTTCAAAAGGGAAAAGAAGGATGTAGTCTTCCATGTGCAGAAATGTGAAGACATTTCTGTCATAGTAAATTAGAGAATCTTTGACTCTGTAGAAAACTCTGGGACAGCAACATGTTTGGGCTGTCTCTGGAAGGTAAAGATCTACACTATTGCTGGAACTAGACACCAAATCTGCCTCGTCTATTGCGTATTTGATCATAAATTACTATCTTTTAATGAAGGAGTTCACATGAGCTGTGCTTCTCCAGCTGTCCCACATAGCTTTGTCTATAGTTGTCCAGGTGTGTGTTTATTGGAACATAAGGACATTGCAATGACCGCATATGTATTCATATGGTATCTTGAATTATAATAAATCCTCAACTAAGAAAACACATGGTATTTTGACAATATTTGGTTTTGATGATCGACTGCAAGTAGGGTTAGAAGGAGGCTTCTTTTCCCCCCAAAGATGTCCTCGTTTCCACCCAAACTCCAGTCACAGCATAGGGCTAGTTGAGTTTTGAAAGGCATTGCACATACAAACTGCCAATTCACTCATGCACCATCTGCTATCGGATTGAAAAGGGTTGACATTTTTTTTATACATTATTACAGAATGCCCATGTGTTGATTCCATATTAGGCCTACTCACTGATATTATTGCCATGCATTTTAAAGTGTAGTCTCCTCTTTAATCTGGAGCTAAAGCTGTGAAATGTCTGCCACACTTCTCCTGCAGTTTTCACTAAAATTACAAGACACTAAAGCTGCCCACACAAGACGAAAGCTACGCCTGTTTTCTCAGGGGAATTAAGAGGTTTTACTTCATTTGCTTTATGCTGTTGTCTGGAGGGATTTTCCTGTGTAATTTATAACTCACCACGACAAGGAGACTATAGCCAGACTCCTTGCAGCCATATTATCACAGCATTGGATTTATAGTGTCTTTGAATGGGCAGTCAGTGTGCATTGATCGAGGGGAGGCAGTGAGTGAGTGAGTTGTGGACTGGGGGTAGCTCACCTGGAAATAAAAGTCAGACAGCTCATGTGCATCGGTCCGGAGACAATTGAGAGCTGCCAAGTATCGCCATCGATTGCCTGTATCTTTATCCCACTTAATGACTTTGGGTGCACGATAATTCAAACCGGTGGAGGAGTCATGGCACATATTATATACTGAGAGGTGGTGTATTAAATGTGCAAAAACTAGAATATATTACCATGAAACTAATCATTTCAGTAGTAGGCATAGTCAGGGCGTCTAGTTTCATAATAACATGCAAATTACCTTTTGATCTGTTGTTGTAGCAAAACAAAACAACAACGAAAAATCTTGTATTAAACATTAACATACTAACAAAACACAAACAAAACATCTCTTGGTATTCTCATAAAATTCCATAATAGCTCAGTTTCAATACCTGATATTTATGCTCAGGGCCTATTTTTCCAAAAACGTCTGAAAAAATGAGCCCCATTTCAAACGGAAGCTGTTCCTGAACCCTCTGGAGCACAAACCATTGGCTGGAGCCTTTGTGAAGCTGAGACTCTGTAGTTTTGGACTCTGATGTCTGTTTTGCTCTAATCATAAGTACAGAAGACTTCAGATTTTAAATCCCGCCTAGATTTTCCTTGTTAAATATATGAATGAGTAAAGCTGGTGTCTGGCGGGATCGGCTGATTGACACAAGTTTGAGCATTTATAGGGTTTTGACAATTCGCTTTTAAGAACTGAACGCAAATTCACTAAAAATTAGCCTTAAGGACTTGTAATAAAGCAAAAATGTCCAGGCGGAATCCATTTAAAAGTCCTATTCATTTTTCATTTTATTTTCGGGTAATTTTTTACTCGTGGGTTTGGAGTACAAACTGACCCTGATGCTATCCAGAATGATTGATTTGACAGGAAATAAGAGGGTTACAGCTTTAGTTTTATGTACAGCAGATAAAGCAGCTTGAGAGTTTTCTTTTCTAAGGTGGTAGACAAAATGCAATAACTAAATAAAAAAGGTTCATTGTAATTAAAAAATATTTCACACTGTTCAAACATATGGAATTTGTTGTGTACATTATGAAAGATTTGGTGGCTAAAGAGGAAGTGTTTTTAAAGAGACATTGCAGACAGGACGATGACTCGTTGAGGGGAAAGAGAGAGTGGATACAGACACATTTAATGAGGGGGATTGTTGAGAAGTTGAAGAAAGGATTTGTGAATTCTCTGGTGCCAAAAACATCCGACACAATTATCATAATCTGACTGTCACCAGCAGAATGAAGCTGTTGAGAGGAGCCCGAGCGACGCGGGACACAAGAGTAAACAATTAAAAATATCGTATAAAGGATTTTCACATATACAGTGAAGTAGGGATAGGTTTTGAAAAATAATTATAATATGGTTAAAGTCAGAAAGCCACGATGCATGCCAATATAGAGCTAGATGAGTCCAGTTTACGTTTGAATGAATATAGTTGGTTGAATATAGTAAATATCCCGGAATCCTTTTGCACATTGGTTAATATGTGTCAGTTCAGCTTGAAATATTCCTCTACACAATTTGACATTTTGTTCATTGTACACCGCAATCTTAAACTGCTCAGTAGAAATCGGTCCATTGACTTCCTGTTCAAAATTGCAGAACTTCAAGTGACATGTCACCGATGCAAGAAGCAGATTGTTGAAAGTGGCTGTATGACATTTTAGAACAGGTATCACTCGGCAGCTTAATTTTTTTAAATAACCTTAATTAAGTAAGGGTTATGTGAAAACAGGAATGTTGTAGGACAATACAGGATTACTAAAACATGCAGGAATCAATCAAAAATACAACTTTGAGTAAATTAATGAGGAGGAAATGTTAAAAGCTTATTAAAGTTGGTTTTGCATAATATGTTCCCTTTAAAGTCTGTGGTATCGGTTGTCTGTCAGTACTGGTTCCTGTTTCGATTACTCCTACGGGAAATGTCAATGGACCCTTTTGTAAAATTGTTTGTGCTATTCATCCAACCATTTCAAACTTTGAATAAGGGACTGTAAAGTTGAATTTTTTGACTCATTCTGTCGGAGAAGCTTTGTTTGTATAGTTAATTTGCATTTTAATATACCTTTTCTTTACAACGGTTTATTTTCTCATTTTACCTTAGTTTTGTCCATGTCGTGGAAGAAAATGTTTTGCTTGATGCAGCTTGATCACACACTGCAAGACCACCTTCATATAAAAACCACAAACAAATTCATATTTCATTTTTTATTGCAAAGTTTTAGATGGCTTTTTGTTCCAGTTTCTATTGTCGTGAGTTCAACATGTGGCTTGCCATCTTTGCTGGGTTTGAGGAGATGCATGTCTATATGAAACCAAAATAAGCTCCTTACACTATCATTATCATTTGAATGGTAGAGCTGTCTTGATTTGTAAGATTTTGTCCCATTTATGCTGAAATGGAGTGACAAATCTATACGGCACAACATGACCAGACCCAATTATCACCTTATCTTATCTTTCCATGAAACTTGCCACAATTGGTGTAATTCTCATATACCTCCTAATAGTGCGGCCATAGGCCACTGTTCCAAATAGTCCTGGCAGTGTATAATATTGAAGCCAAAAGGTGAGCTGTGCATGAGTGAGCGGCCTAAACGCCCATCAGGATGATGTTGCTTTGGCCCAATTGAACAGAGCAGAGCCGGTCCTCTTCTGTCAATCACAGGCCTCCTTCCTGTCTTTCCCCATCACTGCTCACCCAAACCCTGCTGCTGATCCTGGGTCTAGACCTCCATCATACCCTGCACTTCTCCCACGAGAAGTTGGCCCAATTCAGTCTAGAGAAATTATGCCAGGATGTTGCCACAGAGATTGAAGTCCATTAACTTAACAAAAAATGTTTAAGTTTCAACAGCGTTGTATCTTACTTTTAAGATTAAGATTAGAGTGCATTCACTAAGGCTGAGAATCACAAGGTTCCTCACAATTCAGAAACATCACAATTTTGTGATACAGTACATGCAATAATCAATATATATATATATATATATATATATATATATATATATATATATATATATATATATATAATATATATATATATATATATATATATATATATATATATATATATATATACTATATACAGGTAATTCACTATTTTAAGGAACAAATACAACAGAATGTATTTGTTGAACCGCCACTTGCACAAACGTAATATAAAATGCACAAGTCTAAATAATCAAAACTATGAATAACTTTCCTTTTTCTAAAAGAGAAACAAAATAACAAAAAATACTCGTGGCAATATATTGATACAGCGGCCCACAATATCAATAGTTTCACCAAATGTAGTATCACGATATATTGATATATAATATTTATATATCCTTAGCATTCACACCTTGGGCCTGGTTGGGGCATGATTTGAGCCCAGTTCAGTTCTGATGTAGACTCTGTTTGGTCTTCTTTTAGTCCAATTCTATTCCAGGTTTTGTTCCAGGTGTAGCCCAGATTTTATTGATCCCAATTTTGATGTGGGAGCAAGTGAACGCGCTGTATTGAATTCAAATTTGTGATGGAATATTGCAGATGTTTTGTTTTCCCCCCCACTGATTTCCATCATATATATTTTTACAATAGTATTTTTGCATCCAAAAGACTGGGGAAGAATCCATCACTGAATTGTAGTAGGACTTTTCCCCCCTGCTTTCACTTGGCCTACACTGAGCCCATTTGCCCATTCATCCAAACCCTAAACAACAACAACAACAACAACACTCTTCTACTCCCATGGCCCTGGCTCTATCCATGTTGGCTCCATTTATTCCTAGCTGGCAGGCTTGTCTCTTCCATTGCACAGCTGTCAAAATGACGCAAGAATAGATCGGAAGATTGAAACGCTATTTTCAATCGCTTAACTGCTTTACATCAGTTGTTGCTTACAGCCAGGCTTAAAAAGTATGTGACAGCGACCAATTACCCACAAGGGGCGTTCTGGCCAGGCTGCATAGTATTCCCAGTGTTTTAAAGACATTTATAGGGAAACTAATCTGTTGTATGTTGAATATTAATGCTACAAGCGTGGTTGAAAATAAATGTATTATTTATCATCACTGAAACAGTGGACATGGCATGTGCACGTTTACAATTCAAAATATAACACAAGACATGACATCTGCATTTGCAGAACATGGGAGAAAGTGATTAGCATGCAGCCTGTCAGAATGGAAGTACACAGTCCAAATGAGTGTCAGTCACAAGAATAGCCAGGTCCTAGAAGTGTGCGATGCAGTGGGTTCTTAAAGGTCCGGCCGGGCAGTAAAAACAATTCAAGGAGCCGGTAAATGAGGCTCGAGCTGGTTATAATGGTACTTGTAACATTATTGCACATGCAGCCCCCGCACTAGTCTGTGTTAAGGAGCATCTCGAGGACTGGCGACGGGCCATAGCTATTACTCATCATGACTGTGTTTTCAGAATAGAGCAAATAGAGCTCTAAATAGGCTACTATGTGGTTTTACATGTTGTGAGCTTAAAATACATTGCCTTCTTGAAATCTTTATGGGTTTGCACGTGAAGGTTTGTTGGCTGATCAGTAACTTTGTCATATAGCATAGTCTTATATGTCAAATGAAATGTGTTTATATATGTGTTTAAATATTGTATTTGTGTGTATGGACTAAGCATTGAGAAGTGATACAGATTTTAGCAACTTCAGTGCTTCAGAATTCTTCATTTTTAAAGGATTTTTTATGATTGTGGAGAGACCAAGGTACATGATGATTGCAGGATAGGGTCTTGGAGCGCTGCCTAAAATGAGTGTGTATAAACGACATGAAGCTTTTTATGTTTGAAAAGATTTGCTACTCTATTCCATTTTCAATTTCAATGATGGAAGTCTGTCTGAAGTCTTTCTGAATGTTTGATGAAGTGAAAATGTGTCGTGATGTGCCAAGGAATAACCAAATTACTGACAAAATGGACATAATTAGAAACGAAAGCAGGGTAATTGTGTTAGTTAGCCTTTGTAAATCCACAATTTGGACTTCAGACGAGAACGGGGCGCCACAAGGTCAACCTCCATTTCTAATTTGTCTCTATCTAAATTATACTCATCATCTCATTCTGTATTATTGCAGGGCTGCGTACCGCCGAGACAATTGCATACTGCACAGTTAAAAAATAGACAGAGAAAGGAGGAATCATTTTTGGTGCCAATTTAGAAAGTAGGACATATTTTTGGCGTGGCTTGTACGAGAATATTAGGGCGATACAGGGTTCAGCCATAACATTATCACTGCCTGCCTGTTATATGGGATCAAGATGTTTCTACTTGTATATAAGATGTAAAGTCTTTGCAAATTTTTTGTCCACCAGTTTTAAAAGTCATTACAAAGTCAAATCAAGTCACTATAATTGTACAAACTAGAAAATAATCACCATGACCATTTAAGAAGCTTTGGAAGTTTAAAAAAGCAACCCCAAATGTGAAAAACAAACAAAAAAAAACCTTTATGTCTGTACGTTAATGTTAACTTACATTGTATTATAAGGTTAACTTAATCACTTTACTTTATCATTCAAAACTTTTTATTTCATAAATCTGGTCCCACACTAGAGGGATGGTGATCTATCAGACAGTTTGAATGAAGTGTTTTACTGTTGTTTGGTCTTGGTGTCAAAAATCATGAATACAACCCTATATATATATGATAGATACTCCTGAATACTACCATTCAGACCATTGCAGACCAGGAACACAATACAAGAGCTGCAGTTTTGGAGATCCTCGCCCAATCATCTAGTCATCACAAATTCATCCTTGTCAAACTAAAATTCTCACATTTTAAGGCATGTCTTCTGCTACCAGATATAGCCTACCTCAACAGGTGTCACAAAAAGAGATGCTGTAATTCATTTGACCTGTCAGTGGTCATATTGTTCCACACGTTCCACATAATTCAGAGGGTTTCGCACACCTTGCCATTCCACTTGGTTTAATTTTAGTAATTGTCATAGTCCATCACATTTTCACATTTGCCTGTACCAGTCTGGCACCGTTATCACTCGGGGAACCATTTTTAGAACAGTGTGGGGCAGTAAACAGCGTTGCCATAGAAACGTCAGCGAGACACACATTGATAAGCGGATTGGAGCAGCTGTATTTCTCCGATGACGAATGAATCCTCAAAAGCCGGGAGTGAGGGGTTTGGGCTGGCAATTAAACGCTGCCAATATATTCCTGGAGAAGAAGGAGCAGGGTTCTGAGCTCGGGGGGGGAGCGCTGTGGTGGGCTGCTGCGGTTTGATTTCTCATTATGAGCTAGATAACAAACGACTCTCTTATCTGGCTCGGTGGCGTGTGCCTGGCTCACAAACGGGGCAACAATTTCCAATTAGATTTTACTTTACCAATGGACAGTATTGATCGTCTGCGGCTGCTCTCATCAGGCCGGACAGAAACAATCAGGCACAGTGTAATTCGGCTAGAGTCAATTCAGGCTTAAGCAGAGGAGCAAAGTGGACTGTGCTCAAAAAAACAATCCAAACACTACCTGTACTAAAGAGGGACTCGGTAGGACACATTTACATGCACTTGAAGAGAACTCTGTAATAGTCTAGTAGTTAAGTTTTATTATGGAACCACTAAAATAATACAATGATAAACCAGTAGCCACAATCCAATCAAAAGCATAAATCAATTCTTTTTCTTTGATTAAGACATTCAAATTAGCGACTCGTCAATGCCTGGACATTTATGTTGATACTTAAACATTGAACACGGTACCAAGGTAAGAGCCAATAGGGCAATACATTAATAGTTGAAACAACAATATTAAAAGGCCAAGTTTTAATTTGAACTGTTAACCCCGCCCCCACCTTTCTCTTTCTGCTCTGTTGTTCCTTTGTTTCCACGTGGTTCTCAATCTCGGCCCACTTTCTCCTGTTTTCTTAATTTTGTCCCTCTATTAGTTATTGTCCAAAAATTACATTTACATTCTCAATATTTTTCTCAGTTATCTACATTTACAAACAATGCAAAATATAAGTGGAATTTAAATCAAATCAAATCATGAACATTTTTATCAGTATTTTTATTTATTTTTCTACCAAACTATTAACATAACCAGGTAAACGTGGTGATGATCATGATTTCATTTATTCAAGTAAAACAAATCATATGTACAGACAAAGACAAAAAAAGAAATAACATAAAATAGATACAATTATTACATTAAACGTGTTATTAATATGTGGCAGAAAGAACATCCCAGGCAGAAACTAAAACCTGAACAAATTATGACTTCACTTACTCATTGCTGAGCTCATCTGAAAATATAATGTCAATTCTCAACCATCTGCTTTGCCATGTTGTCTTTCTAATATTCTGTGTGTTCTGTCATGTCTTATAGATGGAGACGCAGCTGTTTGAACTGGACCCTCGGATGAGAGAGCAAGAGAGAGAGAGAGACAGAGAGAGAGAGAGAGAGAGAGAGAGAGAGAGAGAGAGAGAGACATAGAGAGAGACAGAGAGAGAGACAGAGAGAGAGAGGTAGGTAGTGCGTGACAGTGGCACATCTCCCCTCTGTGGCTCCTAAAAAGGCTGTGCGCAAAGTGTGAACGCAATGACCTACAAAAAAGGCTTTTCTCAGAGGACTTTGGAGAACTTACAACTTGTTGATATGGACAGTAAGAAGACAAAGAACATGACCGACTTAACCGTTAACCCTGTGGCCTTTAAAGAGGTTTTTTTTAATCATTAAGGAGATTTAACAGAGCCCAATTATGCAACCTTGGGCCTTACACTCCCTGAACATACAAAAACTGAATTCTCTTGGGTGGAAAAACACACACACACACACACACACACACACGCGTATGCATGCACGCACACTCACACACACACACACACACACACACACACACACACACTCAAACAAACAAACAAACACACACACACCATATTATCTTTGTAACCCAAGCAGGTAGCTGTAACATTTTGCCTCATGTCTTTGTTGTTTTTGACATATTCTCTGCGGAGTCCAATCTAGAGGTAAAGCACTACTATAAAAACAAGTTGTGTTGTCTCCTTTCTGTATGATTTTTATTATTTGGCTGCTACGCCATGACAGAAATTGACATTTAATGAGCTGACAATGTGTTGTTGGTTAAAACTAGACTTTTGCCAGTGGCATTTATGTTTTTGTAGCATTTATATTTCACCTTGAATCTTGGACAATAGCAGACCACACAAAGTTGCAGTTATATTTTTTTTTATCAGAAAAAACTAAAATAACTGTAGCTTAGAGCAGCCATTTGCACTGCATCACCAACAGAAGATTTAGAAAACATGCTTTGTGTGACTAGTCTTCACTGACCTCACTGTACCCACCATCTGATTGCTTTTCCAGCAGTTATGATGATACAGTACACAGTGTAGCAAACCTCAAATCATCTCAAACGCTTTAACAGAATACCAAGGTGGAACAGGAGGAGAGTGTGTACTATCACAGCAATAAAGAACCAAAATCTGCGGAAAAAGTGGTGAAACTGAATCAATCAAAAGTACTAGTAAGGTGTGCAAAGGACAGAACATTTAAAAAATATAAAATCTTACAATACAGGTATTTTGGACTTCCAGTGAGGACCTTGGAGCAGATTTGTCTGTTATTGGGGCAAATGAAAATGTCCTTGTGAGACTCTGTGCCAGATGTAAATGATGATGAACTAGCTGGTCCTCTGAAAGGTTTTCTAATGAACCGAGACCCCTTAGAGAATAATGGTACTGTTACTGGACACGAGCCACCGCAAGCTGTTCCTCTTTTAACTCACAGTTCAAATCAAAGACCTGTTAATGAAATCAACCAGCAAGACATCCAAGTATAATTTAACATGTTCAATTAAACTAAAGTGAATTCAAAAGCACTCAGGGTCATAGGATGGGAAATAACAAAAATGTACCTCTCAATATCTTTTGCCGATAACTATATTCTGAAAATATTATTTCAGCAGAAACGTGTTAATAGTACATATCTTTAATAGTATTACTTGAAGTTCAAGACAGACAAGTAAATATAAAAGTGCACAATATTACCTGTAAAAAAGGATTAAAAAACTAAAACTTTGAAAAGGAACAGACATTTGAAAAAAACAAAAACAACAAAAAACGATTCAGGACCACGATAATGGAATGAAGCATTGCTGTGAAAGCAGCTCATTTATGAATAATCACATTTACAAAAAACAATAATGACAATAAAGAAATACATAGAATTACCACATAAGTAAATATGATAAAGAAAATGAGGTTGTTACAGATAAAATGGTGGATATCTGTATTGCAGGTGTAACCCATATGAAAAAATGGGCTACTAGGCCTGCGTATGTAATCTAAGTTGCAATACTAACAATGACCAGTAGAGTGTCCTGATGCGCTCTGACAAACCTGAGCCTTGCCATGCGTTCACGGTCACTTCAAAGCACGCTGTTCATGGTGGTACTGAGCAGAGCGAGCTTTACACCCTGACAAACATCTGTGATCCATAGAAGTGACCATAGAACAACAGAATAAAAAAACAAAGCTGAACGAGTATGGTGAGGTGATGTTTTTGTCCGCCATGACCTAGATTTTGGGCACGCAACCAAAGTTAAACATCATATAAACTTAATTGACAACACTCCCTTTAAACAAAAGTCCAGACCCATTCACCCAAACGACTATGAGGCTGTGCGACGACACATGCAAATGCTGCTAGATGCAGGAATAATACGCAAATCAGAGTCGCCCTACTCCTCCCCAATAGTCGTAGTGCGAAAAATGAATGGCAAAGTGCGCCTCTGTATCAATTATCGCAAACTTAACACTCTCACGATTCGCAATGCATACGCTCTTCCCAATCTTGAGGAGGCATTCTCAGCCCTCTCAGGCTCGAAGTGGTTTTCGGGAAGGACCTTAAATCGGGATATTACCTGATCGCCCATGGAGGGACCAGACCAAAAACCGCCTTTGTCTGTTCATTAGGGTTTTATGAATTTAATTGTATGCCACAGGGCATTACCAACGCCCCTAGTACGTTCCAACGTCTAATGGAAAAGTGTATGGGCAACCTACACCTAAAGGAAGTACTAGTTTTCTTGGATGATATAATAGTGTTTTCCAGCTCACTAGAGAAACACAAGGCTCGGCTTGTTTATGTCCTTCAGCAGCTTCGAGAGAACGGCCTGAAACTCTCAACCGCCCTCCAAATGCCGTTTCTTCCAAACAGCAGTGCGTTATTTGGGGCACGTGGTTTCAAGCCAAGGTGTTGAAACCGACCCAGAGAAGGTCCAAGCCCTTCACACATGGCTAAGACCTCAGACACTTAAAGAGCTTAAGTCATTTTTTAGGCTTCGCGGGGTACTACCGCAGATTTGTCAAAAACTATTCTAAGGTAGTCAAGCCCCTGAATGACCTTACTGGGGGTTACCCACCTCCAAGGGAGAACAAAAAAGGTAGTCCTCCTTCCGAAGGCTTCTACAATCCCAAAGGGCCTTTGACAAACCACTGGACAGATGCCTGCCAAAAGGCTTTTGAGCAAATCGTTGAGCACTCTCAACCTTCAACTTCAACATAAAGTACCATGCAGGCAAGAGCAACCAAGATGCGGACGGTCTCTCGAGACACCCGCATGACACTCTCAGTGACGACTTTGCATCTTCTTGAGGAAAAGGAGAGAATCAAACTGTTTGCCTCGCATCATCTGGCAACCTCACCGAACCAAGAGGTTCTTTCAGCTGAGTGTTCTATGTCACCATCATCTGTTATGCCAAACTAAAAATGACTTACCTTCCATTACTCTCGTTGAGTCTCTTGCAATCCATGTCGATGCAGTCCCTTATGCGTTTGAGACAGAGGAACTGTTCGGTTGTTCCACAGTACCTGCCTACACAGAGGCAGAGCTTCAACAACATCAGCAATCTGACCCAGTCATCAAAACAGTCATCAATCTGTTGGAAGCTGGTGCCGATAACCACTCATTCAGACTCTTCTGAACTCAAATGAATGCAAAAGGAATGGAAAAAACTAACTATGGAAAATGGTCTGCTCTAAAGAACACGAAAAACTGAAAACGACATCACTTACTTGTTGCCCCCAATTGTCTTCACGATTAAATGGGGCACATGGGTCTTGAAAGAAACCATTGATCTTATCCGGTTCAGGTTTTATTGGCCCAAAATGTCCATGGACATTGAACACATAAATAAAATCATGTGGCCGATGCGTACGGAGGAAGACCCCTCCTGAAAAATGTGTACCTCTCACAAACATCCAAACAACTCGCCCTATGGAACTCGCGTGCATGGATTATCTATCCATAGAGCCGGACAGTCACAACACAATGTTTTGGTCTTAACTGATCATTTTACTAAATATGCAGTTGCTATTCCAACCAAAGACCAAACAGCCTAAACAGTTGCAGTTTTTTGTGCATTATGGGTTTCCCGAATGGCTGTTAAGCGATCAAGGGAGAGACTTTGAATCTCAGCTTATAAAAGAGCTCTTGTAGTCTCCTTGGTGTTACCAAAGTCCGAACCAGTCCATACTACCCTAGAGGTAATCCGATCGACCCTTATGAGCTAATGTTCGGGCGTCAGCCTAGGCTCCCGACTGACATTGCCTTCCACTTACCTGTCAAAAATGGTGCCACAAACTCCCACTCTCAATACGTTAAAAACCTCAACGCACGCCTCTAGCAAAGTTATCAAATCGCCACCAAAAACTCGCAAAAGGTTGCAGATCGAAACAAGTGTTGCTTTGACAAAACAGTGAGAGAGTCAACTTTGGAGGCCAGTGATCAAGTCCTTGTCAGAAACCTGCGGCTTCGCAATAAACATAAGGTAGCAGATAAGTGGGAACAGACAATTTAAAAAGTCTTCTCACTGACGGTCCCACTTGAACTTTGCACAGGGATCTGTTACTTCCTTGTGGTGACTTGATTGAGGACGATGAAAATGAACAGCCCGAACCTAAAGCTAGTCCACCACGTACTAGACAAAGTCCACCTCAAACCTACGAGGAACATTCAGAACAATCTGATGATGAGTCTCGCTGTTCATTTCCTTTCGCCTTTGAACACAGGTTCACAGGTAGAGTGTCCTGATGCGCTCTGACAAACCTGAGCCTTGCCATGCGTTCACGGTCATTCCAATTCATCATCTCCTCTAACGAACCTTGTAGATGTTAGTGCCTCTCTTATACTGGTCTACACTAAGGGCGCAACACAATGAATGAATGCATGTTAGTGCAAATAAATTGTTTAGTGTTGTGCATGTTTTAAACTATCAGTGTTAAGTATCAGTAAAAAAACCCCAACCTTTTTTTACTGCCAGACAATTTTTTTCGTTGTAGTTTAACCAAATGTTGGAAGTTTACATGTTATTTGTTTCCATTTAAATATTTTAACTTCTCTTTGTGCAGCATGCTCTTATTATATATATGATATATTCAAAATTCAAAATGACAATAATCTGCCCATTGTGTCAGCAGTACAATAAACATCAATAAACACTCCTGGACGAATGAGGGATTACACCGACATAAATCCACCTTAATAATCAACAACACCTCAATAGCCACAAAAATAAAATGTTTTATTATTATTATTATTATGCTCTATTACTTTACCGCAATCTTACGGTAGCATCCTGGAAAATAATGATACCTTTTACCCTTGTTTTACAGTTTGCTCTCCCATAAGAGCAATAGACAATGTTACATTCTCAGCTTCCATGTGTCCTTGGTATGAACAGGTCTGGAGCTCCATCAGAGGGACACTAACAGCCCTACAAACAGCATATTAGAGCAGAACAAGTCGATGGCGTGCCAGACTATTGATTTCATGTGTTTATGAAGAGGTCGAGGTGAAGTCCTGTCTGATAGAGCCATAGTCATGCAGCTAACACACTGTACATTGGCCTCATTTGATCTTCTTGGCGCTGGAGATACAATATCCACAGAAAAGAAAAAAGCTTTAAAAAAAAAAAAAATGCAGTAAAACAGAAAGAATTAAAGAGCCACAGATGAATAAAATATGAGGCAGAGGTGTTGTTCTCTAATTAGTATTGACAGCATGTTTGAAGAAGACATATTAGGGCAATTATGTGTCTTCAAGGCCGGATGGGGCTATCAGGCTGCAAATGGCTGTTATAATGTCAATATGAAATGTGAATGATGCCACTAGTTTATCTGATGCAGCTGCTTATTACAGAAATGATAAATATTTCAACAAGTTATCAGCACAGAAAATCAATAGATGTTGCCTTGAACTTTTGAACTTTGCTTGATATAGTTAAGCCCCATTGTGAAAAGCTGGGACAACTGCAAATTAAACTGCAGTTCTTTTAAAATATTCTATAAAACTTGTTTTGTTTTATGATTGAATTGCTGCTGCTTTTTTATGGGACATATTATCCCAAATCAACTTTAATGAGCTTTAAACCTTGTTACAACGGTGTTTCAGCATCATTCGTGTACTCAAGGTTGTATTTAATTCTATTCATTTATTTTTCATTTTTAACAACATGAGAGGAAAAGAGAACAGAAACAAGACACATAA
>BJKM01001281.1:0-64846 GCA_015082035.1 Chaenogobius annularis | reverse complement strand
TGAGAGTTCTTCAATGCCAAAAGAAGGACTCTTGTTTTCTAAATAAGTGTGTGAGATTCTGACACAACAGTCCAGTTCCAGGCTTGAGTTATGGTCCTCCTCATCAGTGTTTGGCCTTGTTTCTACCGGCTTTCCTGTCTTGCATCACAATGTCAGAACCCCACCAGGCCAACAAGCTTTGCTAAATCCACACTATCTATCAAACTGGAGAGAGCTTCACTGACCGCAGCTGCTAAAGAGCTAACGCCGTAGCACCAAGCCGGGCCAAAAAACAAGGAGATAATCCACTTTGAATCTCAGAGCAACCTGCGCAATAAATTTCAGTCCAACCCAGAATTAACCCGGAAAACAGGCTTGTTTTTTTTGTGTAGTATCAAGGGAAGCTGAACAGACTGAGCCTCTTACGCTCACCTCCAATCTCCAGATGTTTTATCAGTCGCCGTCCAAAACAGGAAGTGTAAAGCCACAAAAATGTCACCAAACTTTGAACGCATAAGCTCTCGGATTGGCCCATGATCCCACACAAGATGAACTATTGACTGCGATTGGTCAAAATGGATGTAGACATGAAACAGTCTATTACATTAGAACGATACAGTTATGGAGAATATTCTGGAATTGTTTTGGCTGTTGATGGACTCTGCAGCGACTGACCCTTATAAATGTGTGAGGTGGGGAAAGGTGTTATTCAAAAGATTGTTTATTGGGGAAAAAAAACTACTACAAAAGCCTGTTAGTGCTGTTGTTGAAAGGGGATTATACGCAATTAAAAGTTCAAACATTGAATTTTATTGTCGAATTTGATTTACTCTTCCCATTTTTTAACATCTGAAAGTGTAGTAAAAGTAGGACATGGTGGGACAGATGATAATAATTGATATTCATGGGTTTCTGATTTAAAGGATTTTATGACCCAGAAAGAAAAAAGAAAAAAAAATAGTGTACTTTAAAAAATAAAAAATAAAAAAAAAAATACAATAAAATAAAATGAAAATGACAATTGTTTTCTATGTAATTTGGATTTTATTAATTTAATTTATTTTGCATCATCAATCAAAAAAAAATTGACATTCTCTAAATAAGTGGAACGATTCCTAAATGTGAAAGACAACCAAAAGTGGGACAGGACCTACTCTTAATGGGATTCTGAAAAACGAACAAAAAAGCATTTAAACCGTTTGCATTTTTAAAAAAACAGTATCACTTTATGCACCGCTGCTGTTGCACACTCGAGTATATAAAGATACTTGTGAGGGCACCAGCCTTAGTCCTGTGTTGGCTCTTGTCCCAGGCTGAAGTGTAGGCGCTGTATAAACTCTATAGGCTGCGATTGTGTTTGCCTGTGTGTACTTCTGTGTGAGTGTACTTTTGTGTCCGGGTATTCATCACATTGTGGGGACTGAAATAGGTAAAGAATTCACTATCAGCTCAACAACATGGTTTAAATACAAGATGTGGATACATTTAGGTTAATTCATGTTTATATTTAAGTAGTAATTATGATTAAGGTTAGGATCTGTTGCCAGGAAATCAATGTAAGTCAGTGTAATGTCCCCAAAAGCATAGTAATCCAACTATATATGTGTGTGTGTGTGTGTGTGTGTGCTTTTGTGTGCTAACGTTTGTGTTTGAGCGAGTCGTCTGAATGAGGTGTCGCCCGATCCCCCCACTCAGCAAATAAACCCAGAAAGGACCCTCTGAAGAGACCCAGCCACGCACAGATAACCAGCGTCTGCAACAACATGTTTTTCTAATTGTGTTTTATTCACTTTGGCTTTTTTTTTTTTCTTACTGGATCCTACATCAACACATTTTATTATTGGAAGAATCCTATGCAACAATTATTTTTGACCAATGTTTTTTCTAGATTTTTAGTTTTAGACAATATTTAGCAATTTAGATGAATTTTTTTGTCTTTCGTTATAAAAGTGTCATGCTAATTTTGTCGAATAAATCTGCAATTTTAATAAACCAGACAATAATTTTTTTAATGCAATTATCCCCATGTTTACACTTAATATGGGGCGGGTTACTTGCGTGGCAGAAATGTTCCTTGGACACTGAGTTTGTTGGGATTGAAACGTCGATCTATAGTTTCTGCTCTTTCCTTTCACTCATCTATGTTTAGTTTTTTTCTTATTCAACAAAAATATCTGTACTTTTAGTTGACAAAATATCTATATAGTAAACTATCTATAGTTTTAGTCAAGGAAAATGTATGTATTTTGGTCATAGTTTGTCATTATCTATTTCATTTTAGTAATTTACAAAAAACTGACGAATTAAACACAGATTTTGAAGAAGGATTTCTTTTACTCTTCTGGGGACAATGTTGAGGCCCCAACATTGGTGAAGTGGTGAGTCACGAGACAAAATGGGGTGTCACACTTTCACACAAGGCGCAGTAAGTAAACACATTTTATTTTCGGATGAGATATACTTCCATTTGACATTTAAATGGACACACTATATTTGTCATTTTAATGCCAAGAATGACATGGAAATTAGCCAGCAATAAAGATGATATTTCCGCACGAGAGCATCTGCCTGTTTGTTTATGCAGCTTAGAGATTTGAGTTTTCTTTCTGAAAAGTTGAAAATCTGCCACAGTTCAAAACTACAGATTAGTTCAGTCAGTGAAGTGCTAATATTTGGCTCTGAATAGAATTAAAACACATGGTAACATATCATTGTGGTATCAGAGTATCAAATATCTAGCATCAGCATCAAAATGGATATGGAAATGTTAGTATTGTGACAATGCTAAACTTTAGTGGTCATAAATCATTGGGACAGCTCTGTGCTCATGTACAAAACTGTCCACCTGATCATAACCTCTCCATTCTGTCTAACATCCTTTCTCAGCTTTGTTTTCTAAAAGATCTCTATCCCATCATAAGAATTTCCCTTTTTTACAGCATTGTTTGATCCACAAACGACTAAAACATGATCTGAACCCCCTGGACGCCCCCCTGCACCGCTGACAGACAAAGACATCCTCTCACAAAGAACATCTGTCCGTGGGGAAAAGTCACAGAGGCGGCGTGTGCGGAGGAGAGAAGACGTTTACCTCCCCACTTCACAGCCCTCAGGGTATCGAGTTCAGGAGAAATAATAATCCAGAATCACTTGAGAGGGTGTGAAAAGTGGTACAAACGGAGAACATATAACACACAGTAAAGAAGAAAGCGCTTACATTTCCACTACCACAGAAAGTGTAACATAATATGAGCCTTGAATAACCCGGGTCTAAACCAGTGGATTCAGAACGCAAATAAGGATGTCTGCAAGTAAAACGAGATTGACCCTGTTTTAGTCCATGACCCAAAAAAAAGCCTTAAAGGTGGAGTGTCCACTGCATGATACTGACCATGTGGAAAATCGTCCTTGCAGTGGCTCAAAAACGTGGGTTATGTCCTTAAAATGGCTATGTTTACACCCAAAATCTGATCATGGTCTGATTTCTGGAGTTATCAGATTATTGAAATGCTGAACAGTTACATCTGATGGGTGCGATCTGATTGTTCTCATGAGCTGGTGCGGAGGAAGAAGGAAAATGATGAAGGCTATATTTGACAGAACAGATGTAGTTGGAAATGCGTAAAGACATTCGGCAAAGACTGTGAGGAAAATGCACAACGCCAATGTGGTAAAAACCATATGTGCAACGCCTTAAGCCACCACAACACCGGCAAGAAGGCCTGTTAACAATTGGGTAATCTAATCTGTTCTAGTTATCAGATTTTTTCTTTTGGCCATACACATGTGGACTTAAAAGATTGCACCTAGAGATTTTGTACGACCAAAGATGAACTGCGATTTTGGAAATCACGTTTTGTAATCTTGGTCAAAGAGTGCGCCCGTCTGTCAGAGACGTCTGTCCAACGTGTAGCCAACAGTAAAGACAGTCCTGTGTCACAGTACAGATGAAGAAAAAAAACGCGTACTTTTTCGCCCGCCGCCCGCCACAAAAGGGGGTAGCTCAGTCCCTTCGCTGATCTGGCGTAAGATGACCCCATGCGCTCGCCGCCCCTCGCCGCCGCCGCTCGCTCGCCGCCCCGCCGCCCGCTCGCTCGCTCTGATGCGACTGTTTGGGATGCAAAGATATTCCGCCGGCACTAAACGGCGTTCGCGAGGCTCGGGGACGAGCGAGCGAGCGCCACGTCGCATTTACAGAGTTGAACTGGCAAAATGCAAAGGAAGAAAGAGGTTTTGATTCGATCTTCGTTTTGAACGCAACAAAAACGGATGAAAAAAGCAACAGAAGAAAAACGGCGGAAAAAGTCATGAAAAAGAAACAGATTTTGACTTCACAAATGACACAACTTCATATTTATGAAGCTTTTTTTATATCATTAATTGAATAGTGTGTGTATTGAAAAGTATATTTATTTATTTTGTGTTTTGTGCTAATTGAACCATTGAATACTTAAGAGTACATGATGTTCCTCCCACTCCAGAAGTATGATCACACAGTGTCCACGCAGAGTTTTTGAGGTCCCAACACGTGCATACATGTAATGTTTTCATGTAAATATAGGGCATTTTAAGTGTAAAAATGGCCACATTTGCACATCACTGGACATTTAAATCAAGCGACAGGTTGAAACAACAAAATCTGCTGTTTTAAAAAACGCTCCAAGAATGAGAATGAGCTTTTTCCACGCTAAAGATTAGAACAGCAGGCCTTCATTCTTAAACATCATGAAGCCCTGCGTGCTCTGGAGGCCTGATCGGGAGGTCTCACTTGGACCGACGTGCGAGCGGGCCGAACCCTCGCAGGTACAAACGTTCGGAGCGGTGACGATGATTTCTCCACACGAAGAAGCGCTTCAGAGATTATGTGCCAAAACGGGCAGCAAACCAAAACGCCATATCTGCACATGTCTAAGTGCTACCTTAAACAGTTTTCCTCTGCCGCTTTTTCTCTTCCCACGAACACAATTTTCGCATAAAAAAGGATTGAGAATAGAGTCCAAACCCAACCGCAAATCCAAACTGTGGTTCTGAATCGAGGCGGACGCTGGTTTTTCCCGTGTGCGGAGGCGTAAACGCAGTGACACACACAGGCTTACTCGCAGTCGAAGGCCAAAGCTGCGACTTCGTAGCCTAATGTCCGCTAATGTCACGTAATGTCACGCTAATGTCACGCTAATGTCACGCTAGATACAGCTAAATGCAGTGGACGTAACAGGCTAAGCTCTTTATGCCACTTTATATTGGAGAAACATCCGAAGGTGATGATGATGATGAAGGAAATTATGCGTTTTTGACTGGAATTCCACAGTAAGTATTACAGTTGCTGATCGACTACAGATGTTATACGGAAACAAAACAAACAAACAAACAAAAACAAACAAACAGAAAGGAACGGAATGCGGTTTAAGTCCTTTGTTGGTCTTTTCTGTTGTTCTGAAACATGAGATGTCAACGAAAGGTTCTCAGAGGGGTAGAGGGCAAAAGCAATACATAAAATAATTGGCGTAAGATTTGTCCAGTGTCCAGCGCTGGTGCCATATGCGACGGGTCTTTAACTGGACACGACTGGAAGAGAAGAACTGTTTCAACAAAGCGCTGTCGACTTCACAGGAGTTGGTTTGTTGTGAGGTCCACATCAAAGGAGGCTTATTATGCTTTTCCGTTGCCTTGGTTACGCCAGCGGCACGTGATCTGAGCTGTCAAAGCGATGAGTCATAAAGTGGCATTCAAAGCCTTTTTGTTTGGGCCTAGCTGATCAGGACAGAGCGTTCACTGGACACCAAGAAGAAGTAGAAGAAGTAGAAGAAGAAGTAGAAGAAGAAGAAGAAGAAGAAGAACAAGAACAAGAACAAGAACAAGAAAACAAGAACAAGAAGAAGAAGAAGAAGAAGAAGAAGAAGAAGAAGAAGAAGAAGAAGAAGAAAAAGAAAAAGAAGATCAAGAAGAAGAAGAAGAAGAAAGAAGAAGAAGAAGAAGAAGAAGAAGAAGAAGAAGAAGAAGAAGAAGAAGAGAAGAAACAAGAACAAGAACAAGAACAAGACAAGAACAAGAAAGAAGAGAAGAAGAAGAAGAAGAAGAAGAAAAGAAGAAAAGAAGAAGAAGAAAAAGAAGAAGAAGATCAAGAGATCAAGAAGATCAAAAGAAGAAGAAGAAGAACAAAAAGAACAAAAACAAAAAAAAAGAAAAAAAGAAAAAGAACAAAACAAGAACCAACAAGTGGAAGGTACATTTCTGGCCATGGAGGATTTTCAGGTAATTCCTCACCTCAAAGGTTTGGTCGAGGAGTTGCAGGAGGAGGAGAAACGTTGGGAAAGCCGAGCAGGTTTGCGCCGTGACCAGGAACAGAAGTGGCGTTCGTTTGAAGAGGAGACGCTGAACATCGGTAAAACTCCGCTCAACGAGGCGACGCTGCGGAACGACGACGAGGAGGCGACATGTTTTCAGGCAAACAAGAGCACGTGGAGCACGGCCAAAGAGCTTCTGACGCGCACCAGCCTCACGTGTGCAGAGATGATGACCCTCCAGAGCTTGTTTCACTCGAGGAAGGAGCAGCTCGCCAAGGCGGTCAGCGTCTGGAGCCAGAAGCAAGCTTGGTACGAAGGCCGCGCCAACATTCTGACGGACCCGGCCCAGACGTCGAAGGTCCGAATGCTTCAGAACGTGAGAAACATGACGGAGAATAAAGAGGACTCTGAGGTGGAAAATCAGTCACAAAGGAACGAAGAAAGAGATAGAAAAGATGGAGAGGGCCAAGGGAAAGAGACATCAACCACTTCAGCCGAGCAGGAACGCAATCTGGAGCACTTAATGCAAGAAAACGCTAAATTGAAAAACCTGCTGACGGAATCCCAGGAGCAAGAGACCGAGGCCCTCGTGCAGGTCCATAAATTGACCGAAGCGTACAGCCGCAGCTCGAATAGCACCGCGTGTCTGGAAAACATGCTAAAGGCGGCGAAAGCGGAGGTTGTGAAGTGGATCTATAAGAAGGTGGAGTGGGACAGGGAGAAGGAGATGCTGACACGGAAAATCCGAGAGCTGGAGGAGCGTATTCAGGAGCAACAACAGGATGTGAGCAGCGTTCTCCAGGGGGTGGAGGAGGAAGTCATGGAGAACTGCTGAGGGGGCCAAGGTAGAAGACACGGCAACACGAGCTGGACGAGTTTGTGTGGCTGTAGAAGACCTCCAGTGGCCTCAGAAGAACCCGAGGACAGTCTAGAATGCCTCCAGTGGCCTCAGAAGAACCTGAGGACAGTCTAGAATGCCTCCAGTGGCCTCAGAAGAACCTGAGGACAGTCTGGAATGCCTCCAGCGTCCTCAGGAGAACCCGAGGACAGTCTGGAATGCCTCCAGCGTCCTCAGAAGAACCCATGGACAATCTAGAAAGCCTCCAGTGTCCTCAGAAGAACCCAAGGACCGTCTAGAATGCCTCCAGCATCAGAAGAACCTGAGGACAGTCTAGAACAGGGGTGTCAAACTGGTTTCGGGCACGGGCTCGGGTTACTAGGCCTGCTCAGACTGGGTCGCGGGCCTAGAAACAGTTCTTTGTGGACACAGATCTGCAGCAGGTGAAAGTCCATACTCATGCAGCAGCAGGAACAGGACCTGATATGGTTCTGATATTGAATGTTGATATCACAGACATGTTGATGTTGCTGCACAAACTCAATATGAGCTTCACATTAGCTTCACATTAGCTTCACATTAGCTTCACATTAGCTCCACTTTTAGCGCAGCTCTGACGTCCACAAAACCGCTTCCTTTCTTTATTCCTCGTGTTTCCCAAAACCACACGTTTTCTTCCTCGTTCAAACCCCTACTTAAACTGTAAAGTGCGCAACGCACATCTGCACTCTCAGCCCTCTCAGCAGCACACACAAAAGTGCAGAGCAGCGCGGGGGAGGGGCAGCGGCTACAAAGCATTGTGGGAATTGTAGTTCTAGCGATAAAAACGCTATATATCTATTGGAAATTAATAAATATAAACTAGAAATGTTCGGCGGGCCGGATTAAAACATCTGGCAGCGACATCTGGCCCGGGGGCCTTGAATTTGACATATGTGGTCTAGAATATCTCCAGCGTCCTCAGAAGAACCTGAGGACAGTCCAGAATGCCTCCAGCGTCCACAGAAGAACCTGAGGACAGTCCAGAATGCCTCCAGCGTCCACAGAAGAACCTGAGGACAGTCCAGAATGCTCCAGCGTCCTACAGAAGAACTCTGAGGACAGGTCCAGAATGCCTCCCAGCGTCCACAGAAGAACCTGAGGACAGTGTCCAGAGATGCCCATCGCAGTCCTACAACTGAACAGTAAACAGCCTCTCAGAACGGACGTCCAGAAATGCCTCCAGCGTCCACAGAGAACCTAGGACAGTCCGAGAATGCCTTCAAGCGTCGCATCAGAAGAAACTGAGGACAGTCCAAAATCCTCCACTCACTCAGAAACCTGCAGACATTCCAGAATTGCCTCCCAGCGTCCACAGAAGAACCTGAGGACAGTCCAGAATGCCTTCAGCGCCCAAGAACTGAGACCCTAGCCCAAAACATTCCGTCCATTCCAGCCTCGAGGGAGCCCGAACTTTAGCAGAGCTCCACGACATGACCTGACTCAATGCACCTCCTACGAAGAATCGATGACTGCTTGCTACTCCTTCAGAGAATCCACGTAACGCCAAAATGGCCTTCCGCGTCCTCAGAAGAAACTGAGGACAGGCTGAGAATGCCGTCGGAGTGTCCTCAGAAAACCCGTGCCAGTGCTAGGAATGCCTCCAGGCTCCTCAGAAGAACCTGAGACAGTCCAGAATGCCATCCCAGCGTTCCACAGAAGAACACTGAGGACAGGTAGAATGCCTCCAGGTTGCCAGAATGCGCGCTGTCGCGAGGTCCTCAGAAGAACCTGGAGGACAGTGTAGAAATGCCTCGTTCCTCAGAAGAACCTGACGACAGTCCGAATGCTTCCAGCGTCCTCAGAAGAACTCGAGGACATTGTAGAATGCCTCGTGATCCTCAGAAGATCTGAGGACAGTCCAAAATGCCTCCCAGCGTCCTCAGAAAACCTGAGGCATGTAGAGAGGACAAACTCGGATTTTAGGACACAGCGACACCGAGACAGAGATTGTGCGGCTGCGGACCGAAACTCCAGAAGACTTAACCTTTCCCTGTCATGACAAAACAATTAAATAAAGTTTATTCTGACACAAACTGAGATGTCTCCAAATGTTTTTTCCCGTGTCCATAGAAAACGCAACGTGTCCAGAAGCGATCGGAGCGGTCACGAGATCGGCTGGAGCTGCTTCATCAGAGCTCTGATTGAGTTTGGAAAGAAAACGCTGTTTGCACAGCTTTACTTTTGTTGATGATTGACCTGGTCCAGAGGCAAGCCGCACAACCGAGCACACACACAATCACTCTCTCACTACGTCTTGTAACATGTTTCGTGTGTGAACAATTCATCCTTCAATCGACTTCTCATGTCATCTAATTTCATTCAAAAACTTTTAAATTCCTTTATCACACTCTTCTTTCACTCTGTCATGTTCCACCACTTTATCACACTCTTTCTTCACTCTGTCCGTCACACTTTTATCACACTCTTCTTCACTCTGTCATGTTCACACTTTATTGGACACTCTAAACACTCTGTTCATGTTCCACTTTATGAACTCTTCACCTGTCAGGTTCACACTTTATGACACTCTCTCACCTATCTGTCGTGTTCACACTTTATCACACTCTTCTTCACTCTGTTCATGTTCACTCTTTATGACACTCTTCATCTTCTTGTCAACTTATGCTCCTCTCACGCAACTTTATGACACTCTTCCACTCTGTTCCGTTCAACACTTTATCCACACTCTTCACTCTGTCGGTCACCATTTATCACATCCTTCACTCTGTCTGTTCAACCTTTATCACACTCTTCTTCACCTCTTCTGTTCACACTTTATCACACTCTTCTTCACTCTCATGTTCACACTTTATCACACTCCTTCTTCACTCTGTCGTTTCACACTTTATCACACCTTCTTCACCTTCGTGTCATATCCACTTACTCTGTGTTCACACTTTATATCACACTCTTTACTCGCTCTGTCATGTTCACACTTTATTCACACTCTTCTCACTCTATCGTGTTCACACTTTATCACACTCTTCTTCCACTCTGTGTCGCTTCACAATTATCACCACCTCTTCTTCACTTAATCTGTCATGTTCACACTTTATCAACACTCTTCTCACTCTGTCATGTTACACTTTATCACCACTTTCTTCACTCTGTCATGTTCACACTTTATCACACTCTTCTTCACTCTGTCTGTTCACACTTTATCACACTCTTCTCACTCTTGTCATGTTCACCACTTTATGACACTCTTCACTCTCGTCATGTTCACACTTTATGACACTCTTCTTCACTGTCATTCACACTTTATCACACTCTTCTTCACTCTGTCATGTTCACACTTTTACCACCACGCTTCTTCACTCTGTCACGTTCACACTTTATCACACCTCTTCACTCTTCATGTTCACACTTTATTTGACCACTCTGACCTGTGTTTTAAACCTGGTGGCTCAGGATCTGTCCAGGTTTTAAACTGGTTTTGGATGTTTTCCTCACAGAGCATCATCACAGAAGTTTGTTTTCTTTCTTGCTTCACATTAGCTTCACATTAGCTTCACATTAGCTTCAACATTAGTTCACTTAGCCCCTTTCACATTAGCTTCACATTTAGCTCCACTTTTTTAGCGCAGCTCTGACGTTCGCACAAAAAACCGCTTCCGTTTCTTTATTCCTCGTGTTTCCCCAAAACCGCACGTTTTCTTCCATCGCTTCAAAGCTCTACTTATCAACTGTTACAAGTGCGCGACACGCCATCTGGGGCACTCGCTCCAAATGCAGCACAGACAGCATTGCAGAGCAGCTGCGGAGGGAGGGGCCGCGGCTGCAAAGGATTCCAGCTCCCTCCTTCTTTCTCTCCCTCCTCCCTCTCCCTCTCCTCCCCTCCTCTCCCCTCTCCTCCCTCTCCCCCTCCTCCACCTCTCCTCCTCCCCTCCCTCCCTCTCCCTCCCTCCCCTCCCTTCTCGCTTCTCACTCCCCTCTCCTCACACTTAAATAATTTTAATCAATCTAATAATCTAACACCTTCTTCTCTACATTTAATACCCCCCATCTACACTTTCCCCTATCTCATCATTCCCCATACTTCATATCCCCACATCTCTCATCACTAATAATCCAGCCCCTCATCCTATATTAATAACTCAAGTCCACCCTTCACCTACTTTCTGCATTTCTTCGATGACCATCTCCTCACATCCCCCAATATCCTTACCTTCCATCCCACTTATTTGCTCCCTCACTTCTCTTAACCCCGTCCTTCATACTGCCCTCACACTTCAACATAAACCAATCAATAATGCATCCCCTCGTCATTCACCTAATATCTAATAATTAATCACTTCATTACTCCTACTATTAATTCAATACACTAATTTTAATAACCTCCTTTCCTACTTACTTAATCTCCCCCCTTTAGCTGGCGCTTACACTAATAATCATCCATATTCTCCTTTCTAATATTCAATTCTTACTCTATGCCTAATCTTCCTCCCCCCACATAATAACATAATTAATTACCCTTCTTCAACTCACACCTCTATTTTCTGCTCCTCCCTCCTATCCTCTATTATTCTGTCTTCATAGCTCAACCTCTCACCTAATCCCCCCTCCCATTAGCTCCCGACTTAATGATAATTACTTTCCACCTCGGACCCTCTCTTCAATTTGCCACCTCCAATATATACTACATCAAATTACCCCTCAAAATAAATCACTCACCCCCCCTCACTCCCTCCTCCCTCTCCCCTCCTTCCCCCTCCCCTAGCCCTCCCCCTCCCCTCACTCCCCCCTCTAACTGCTACACCTCCCCCTCTGGCCCCTCCCTCCCTCCCTCTCTGCCCCTCCCCCCTCTCTCTCCAGTCGTGTGTTAAAACCAACTTGGGTGGCGTGATTTGACTTTGGCAGATTTGATGTGGATGGTTGAAGAGACGAGATGTTCTCAGACGCTCGAGCTGCAGGAGGAACCGGGTCTGAGTTTGGGTTTTCACTGGAGCAAAAAATGCGGTCAGCTCTCAGCGTGAAGTTCAGTTTCAGCAACAACATCATCTTAACGGTATTTGAGGAGCTTTAATGGTGACTGGCTTGTGATCGAGTTCATTCTGGGTCACACTGGGCCGGTTTTGACACTAGGACAAACTCATGTGCAGCCCAGACTTGAGAGGGCCTAATTTAACTGGCCACCATGTTGGCTGAACGTACACAAATGAGTGAAGTCTCCTATGTTGCCATTCTGTGTTTGTGGCGCACACGCATGTTCCTCTGGGCTAATGTTTGGCAGGAGCTCTGTTCTCGATACTTAGCCTCATTAGCGCTAATGCCACACAGCTGCAGCTGACGCTCTGCTCAGCCGCAAATGTACGCAACAAATGTTCGAACTCTTTGATTTGTCTTTTCATTTGCGTCGTCATGTACCACTGGAGCGAATTTCGTTCGGCAGCACGCGTCTGATGAATATGCAGAGCTGTGGAGTGAATGCGCGGTTAAAGAGTAGGGAGGACATTCGGACGCAGCCTTGATTCAGTTCTCTAAATGTAAAGGGGAATATCCGAGGCATGTATATCGGATTACTTTGGTTTATTTATTTGAACATTATTCCGCGGACATTCCGAATAGTTCAAAGATTCTTTCCATTGGAATGAATTTTCGCCTACTTAACATTAATAATATATAAATACAAATAGAACATCATAAATAAGTTCAATTGTGATTAGAAAACATCTGTCACCAAATTATTCAAATGTGATCGTGGCACAAACGTGTTCAGTTTGTGTTTAAAGTTATTCCATTCACGATCGTTTCAAATGCTGAGAGACCTTTGATCTTAATGTTGCAGTAAAAGTAAAGACGGGCGGGGCCTGTCAACATTGTTACAACGTTAAAGGACACATTTTCTGCATTATTTGTATCTCTTGTTATTGGCCTTTAAAGCAGATGGAATTACCATAGGAGGGGAAATAAACAAAAGCTAGACTTGATCAAGTAGAGCGGCGCAGGAGCTTAGAGCTGAGTCTGAGCTCGCCGCGACGACAGAGCGGCGACAATGTGATGTAAACACGCGGCGGTTTATCGGGCAACCAATTTAGGAACACTGAACTGTTCCTGAACCTCGTCCGACTCACGTGTTCTGAACCGCGCCCACGTCACGGCGAAGCGAACGTGGCGGTTGAGAAACGGAGAGCGGAGAACGTGGCGGTTGAGAAACGGAGAGCGAGGAGAATCGTTGGCGTTTGAGAAACCGGAGAGCGGCGAATGTGGCCCGGGTGAGAAACGGAGAGCGTGGAGAACGTGGCGGTTGAGACAAGCGGAGAGCGGACCGAGACGTGGGCGGTTGAGAAACGGAGAGCGGAGAAACGTGGCGGTTGAGAAACGGGAGCGGAGAACGTGGCCCGGTTGAGAAACGGAGAGCGGAGAACGTGGCGGTTGAGGAAAGCCGGAGAAAGCGGAGAACGATGACGGTTACCAGAAACGGAGGGCGGAGAACGTGCCGGGCGGTTCAGAAACCCGGAGAGCGGAGAACGTGGCGGTTGAGAAACGGAGAGCGGAGAACGTGGGGTTGAGAAACGGAGAGCGGCAGAAACGTGGCGGTTGAGAACGGAGAGCGGAGAACGTGGCGGTTGAGGAAACGGAGGGCGGAGATGTGCGGTTCCGAAACGGAGGGCGGAGAACGTGCTGGTTGAAGAAACGGAGAGCGGAGAACGTGACGGTTCAGAAACGGAGCGGCGGAGAACTGGGGTTCAGAAACGGGAGAGCGAGAACGTGGCGGTTGAGAACGGAGAGCGAGAACGTGGCGGTTGAGAAACGGAGAGCCCGGAGGAACGGTGGCGCGCTTGTAGAAACGGAGAGGGTAGAACGTGGCGGTTGCAGAAACGGAGGGCGGAGACGTGGCGGTTGAGAAACGGAGGGGGGAGAACGTGCGGTTCAGAAACGGAGAGAGAGAGAGAACGTGGCGGGTTCAGAAAATCGGAGGGCGGAGACGTGGCGGTTTGAGAAACGGAGAGCCGGAGAACGTGGCGGTTGACGCAAACGGAGAGCGGAGAACGTGCGGTTCAAGGAAACGGGGGCGGAGAAGTGGCGGTTCAGAAACGGAGAGCGGAGAAACGTGGCGGTGAGAAACGGAGAGCGAAGAACGTGGCGGTTGAGAAACGGAGAGCTGGAGACGTGGCGGTTGAGAAACGGAGCGGAGAAACGTGGCGGTTCAGAAACGGAGAGCGGAGAACGTGGCGGTTGAGAAACGGAGAGCGGAGAAACGTGGCGGTTGAGAAACGGAGAAGCGGAGAACGTGCCGTTGAGAAACGGAGAGCGGAGAATCGAGAGGTTCAAGAAAACGGAGGGAGTCGAACGTGGCGGTTAGAAACGGAGAGCGGAGAACGTGGCGGTTGAGACAACGGAGAGCGGAGAACGTGGCGGTTGAGAAACGGAGAGCGGAAGAACGTGGCGGTTGAGAAACGGAGAGCGGAGAAGAGAAGGGTTGAGAAAACGGAGAGCGGAGCAACGTGGCGGTTTGGAGAACGGAGAGCGGCAGAACCGTGGCGGTTGAGAAACGGAGAGGCGGAGAACGAGACGGGTTCAGCAAACGGAGGGCGGAGAACGTGGCGGTTAAAAGTTCAGAAACGGAGGGCGGATGAAACGTGGCGGTTGAGAAACGGAAGCGGGAGAACGTGACGGTTCAGAAAACGGAGAGCGAGAACGTGAGGTTCAAAGAACAGGAGGGCGGAGAACGTGGCGTTCAGAAACGGAGAGGCGGAGAACGTGGCGGTTGAGAAACGAGACGAGAACGTGGCGGTTGAGAAACGAGAGCGGAAGAAACGTGCGGTTGAGAAACGGAGGCGAGAAACGTGTGCGGTTCAGAAACGGAGGGCGGAGAACGGGCGGTTCAGAAACGGAGGGCGGAGAACGTGGCGGTTTCAGAAACGGAGGCGGAGAACGTTGCGGTTGGAGAAAACGGAGAGCGGAGAAACGTGGGGCGGTTGAGAAACGGAGAGAAGGAGAACGTTGACCGGGTTCAGAACGAGGGCGGAGGAACGTGGCCGTTCCAGAACGAAGAAGCCCCCCGGGGGGAAAAGAACGTGGCGGTTGAGAAACGGAGAGCGGAGAACGTGGGCGGTTGAAGAAACGGAGAGCGGGAGAACGTGGGGTTGAGAAACGGAGAGCGGAGAAACGTGGGCGGTTCAGAAACGGAGAGCGGAGACGTGGCGGTTGAAGAAACGGAGAGCGAGAACGTGGCGGTTGAAGAAACGGAGAGGGCAGAACGTGGCGGAGAAACGGAGAGCGGAGAACGAGACGGTTCAGAAACGAGGGGCGGAGAACGTGGCGGTTCAGAAACGGAGAGCGGAGAACGCGGCGGGTTGAGAAACCGGAGAGCGGAGAACGTGGTCGGTTGAGAACGGAGAGCGGCAAACGTGGCGGTTGAGAAACGGAGAGCGGAGAACGTGGCGGTTCAGAAACGGAGGGCGGAGAACGTGGCGGTTCAGAGGCTGCTTTTTTTCCTTTGTTGACGAAAGGAAGTTTAATCACATGCAAGGCTGGACAGCAGGGGGCGACGACGGCCACTGCAAACGCCGCAAATATACATATTTAAAGCGCCCCCTACAGGTCGGACGACTCATTGAACTAAAATGCAGTTAAGATAAATATATTTTAAATGCTGTCAAAAACTATAGCATCATTTTTTAGGTTTATAATGTCACTTCCTGTTTGTAATTGATGACATCACACCAGGAAATTACCCCGCAACCACTGGGCCAAAACTCATCTAATTTAAAAAATTTTTTTACAAATAAATTACATGAGAGCGACTTTATTTAGATGAATTAATGTTTCGAGAGTCAAAAAATAAGTTTCTTTGAGTAAATTCTGCATAAACTTTGACTGGAATGAGTGTCCCTGCTCTGATGTCACTTCCTGTCCCTGCTGTGATGTCACTTCCTGTCACAAATACCTGCTCGATCGGTGTCAAACTCTCATTTATATGTACGACGTGTATTTCCTCAGAGCCTCGAGCCAAACTCAAACAGAACCGTGCAATCAGAGTATTTATTTCAGCGACACGTGGTCGTTAATCAAACTTCTCTGAGCTCAGATCAATCGATGGCAGTTGTTTCTTTTCTCCCAAAGCGCTCGTGTTCGCTCGCCTCGTGAAGCATCTCAGCAGGATTACCCTCACAAACCTGGGCATTTGGCTGCGTCGCCGGGAGCACAAACGTAATCCCGTCTGAATGGTTTCTTCTCTTTTGCAGAACAATGACTCCAGAGCGGCGTTTCCCACTCGCCGAAGGAGCAGAGCAGCAGCGGCTCCTCTGTCAGAGCGACCCGGGACTCTGCGGGGGGAAACGCGAGAGGAATCGGGGAGAACATGAACCGCTCG
This sequence comes from Chaenogobius annularis, assembly GCA_015082035.1. Lineage (NCBI taxonomy): Eukaryota > Metazoa > Chordata > Actinopteri > Gobiiformes > Gobiidae > Chaenogobius > Chaenogobius annularis. The sequence continues at coordinate 48,384 of BJKM01001281.1, read as the reverse complement.
AGAACAAAACCAGACGACAAACGTGTGGTTTGGAGAGTGTAATCTGATTAAGAAACGAGTCAAAGTTTAATGTGTTCACGCTCGTGTTTGAGCCCGGATTAGTCCCTCTGGGGACTCTTTGGGCCTGTTCTGGTCCTGCTTTGGTCCTGCTTTGGTCCTGGTTTAGTCCTGGTTTAGTCCAGGTTTAGACCTGGTTCAGTCCTGGTTCAGTCCTGGTTCAGTCCTGGTTTAGACCTGGTTTAGACCTGGTTTAGACCTGGTTTAGTCCTGATTTAGTTCCAGTTTAGTCCCAGTTTAGTCCTGGTTTAGACCTGGTTCAGTCCTGGTTTAGTCCTGGTTTAGTTCCAGCTTAGTCCTGGTTTAGTCCTGGTTTAATCCTGGTTTAGTCCCGCTTTGGTCCCGGTTTAGTCCTGCTTTAGTCCAGGTTTAGACCTGGTTCAGTTCTGGTTTAGTGTTGGTTTAGTCCTGGTTTAGACCTGGTTTAGACCTGGTTTAGTCCTGATTTTGTTCCAGTTTAGTCCCAGTTTAGTCCTGGTTTAGACCTGGTTTGGACCTGCTTTAGTCCTGGTGTAGTCCTGGTTTAGACCTGGTTTAGTCCTGGTTTAATCCCGATTTAGTTCCAGTTAGATTCGAGCGAGTCACAAAAGACGTTTAGTCATTCCAAGTGTGTGTGTGTGAGGGCGCTGGCTAAAGCTCGCTGCACGGGAACAGTTTATGGCCTCATGTCTTTGCCTTGTGTGCAAAGCCTCGACGCCGCCTTTGAACCTCTCTTTATGGATCATGTCAGGTGAAGGACCACGGCTGAGTATGCTCCAGCGGCACCGACGATGCTCCAGCGGCACCGCGATGCTCCAGCGCACCGAAGAGTGCTTCAGCGGACCGACTGAAGGATGGGTCAAATACACAACTCTGCTGTGGGTCGCTGCTGGTGCGGTTCACGGATGAACCTGGGTTTCTTCTCTTTTGTCGCAGAATGATTTATGTTCAGAGCCTCTGAGCGAAACCCGCAAACATAAAAGTGGAGCATTTGACCGCTCTTACGCACACCGCTCTTGTGTCTTTGGCAAACCACTGCGCTTACTGTGAGGAAGACACTGAAAAGAGTGTGGAAGAACAAAGTAGGGCAAAATGTCCTGTGTTCTTCTCTGGGTCTGACGTCGCCGCAGGTGGAGTTCACACGACGACGCTCATTATCAAACGAGCTGTGAAAAACCCCTCTTTTACAGCGACGTTGGGGCGTTTCCTCTGAGCAGACTTCACCTCAGACTGAAACAAAGCGCTGCAGAGCAGAGCGATAAGGTCAAGAAACAGACATCAATCAGAATAAACGAGACAATGTTATCAGAGTCCAGCGGGTCAGAGCTGCTGCGGAAGGACAACGAGTGCAGAAAAGGGTTCTCCTGAGGGCTCTCCAGAGGGTTCTCCAGAGGGTTTCTCCAGAGGGTTCTACTAGAGGTCTCCAGAGGGTTCTCCAAGAGGGTTCTCCAGGAGGGTTCTAAAGAGGGTCTACAGAGAGTTCTCCGGAGGGTTCTCCAGAGAGGTTCTAAGGAGGGTTCTGCAGAGAGTTCTCCGGAGGGTTTTCCGGAGGGTCTTCAGAGAGTCCTCCAGAGGGTTCTCCAGAGGGTTCTCCAGAGAGTTCTCCAGAGGGTTCTCCAGAGGGTTCTCCAGAGGCTTCTCCAGAGGGTTCTATAGAGAGTTCTCCGGAGAGATCTAAGGAGGGTTCTAAGGACGGTTCTACAGAGAGTTCTCCGGAGGGTTTTCCGGAGGGTTCTCCAGAGGGTTCTCCAGAGGGTTCTCCAGAGAGTCCTCCAGAGAGTTCTCCAGAGGGTTCTCCAGAGAGTTCTCCAGGGGGTTCTCCAGGGGGTTCTCCGGAGGGTTCTCCAGAGAGTTCTCCAGAGCTAAAAGGACTGGACCGATTTAGTACTGATTTAGAACCGATTTAGGCAAAATAAAATGGTTCAAATGTTCATGCTGGTTTCAGTTATTTGAGATAAAGGCTCCATGTTCCGCTGGTGCATGTTCTGGGTTTGCTGCATGTCTCCCCTCTCCCATCACCCCTTCACGTTGCACCGTCCCGTCTTCTAAAGCCCACGGACCATGAATCAATGAATCAATGAATCGATACAGAATTCAGCTTGAAGTATTCATAAGAAAAAGGGACATTTCACATGAATCGACCTCAAAAACACTTCCTCTCGTCGTCGTGACTCAGTGAAAAGTTTCAAACGTGACAACATCCGACCCAAACGTCTCTCACTCCAAACACAGGCGGCCGAGCCCTGCGGCGCCCCTCGGTGGCCGCTCGTGCCTTTTCGTTTCCGCGCACGCCTCTCGCTCTTTAAACTAAACGTCCCATTAGCGTCGCGGCCGCCGTGTCGACAGGGGAGCGAGACGTTTGGGCGATTACAGACGAAGCAAACGAGAGCGCTTCAGGGTTTCTGCAGATGTGCGGGGAAAACTGACATTATGACACTTTCAATCACAATATTGACCCAAAACAATATGTCCGAAACGTGAATAATTGACTTGAAACAATAGTTGTATTGTTCGTCGGGGCTTGTCAATAAATAAGTATTCTCTCTCCAGAAGCTTCAGTCACATATTTACACCGTTATTTGTTTAAAACCGTGTTCGTTGTGAATGGATTTGGTGTGAGCGCGAATCCTCCGAAACAAACGGGTTCACGACAAAGGACAGACATTCAGACGCTTTCAACGCCCTCTCTGAACGCCCTCTCTGAACGCCCTCTCTGAGCGCCCTCTCTGAGCGCCCTCTCTGAGCGCCCTCTCTGAGCGCCCTCTCTGTGAGCCCCCTCATCTGAGCGCCTCTCTGAACGCCCTCTCTGAGCCCCTCTCTGAGACGCCCTCTCTTGAACGCCCCTCTCTGAGCGCCCTCTACTGAACGCCCTCTCTGAGCGCCCTCTCTGAGCGCCCTCTCTGAGCCTCCGCTCTAGCTCCTCTCTGAAGAGCGCCCTCTCGTGAACGCCTCTCTGAAGCTGCAGGGTCGTGATGGAGAAACCTTGTAAACTGTCAAAAGTCCCACACAATTCACGAGAAACGAGCAGTATTATGCAGAAAAGTACGAGTAAAACAGCACTTTCATTGTAAAACGAACGCGAGGGGAAAACAAACATGAGGGTAAACAAACATGAGGGGTCAAACGAACGAGTGTAACTAGAGGTAAAACGAACATGAGGGGTAAAACGAACATGAGGGTAAATACGAACATGAGGGGTAAAACAAATGAGGGGTAAACAACATGAGGGGTAAAACGAACATGAGGGTAAAAAAAACATGAAGGGTTAAAAACAAAGTAAAACAACATGAGTGGTAAACGAACATGAGGGGTAAACGAACATGAGGATAAAAGCAACGCGTTGGGTAAACGAACACGAGGGGTAAACGAAGGGTAAAACGTTCCGTTGTTCCAAAACACCGACTCACTCTGTGTCAGTTGAATGGAGTATTCTCTTCTGACGTCTTCACCTCCTCTCTGTATTATCCTCTCTTCCTCCCTCCCTCTCCTTCCTCCCTTCTTTCCCTCTTCCTCTTCCTCTTCCTCCTTCGCTCTCCCTCTCTCCCTCTTCCTCCTCTCCTTCCTCCCCTTTCCTCTTCCTCTCATCCTCTCCTCTCCTCACTAATGTAATCTGGATTCAGGGGAAATATTCAGTGGACACAATATTAAGTACAGTCGTGTTTTCAACAGTGGTACAAAACGACAGTTCACTCCTCCTCCCTTTTCACTCCCTCCTCTCCTCCCTCTCCCTCCTCCCTCTCCCTCCCCTCTCCTCCCTCCTCTCCCTCTTCCTTCTTCCTCCCTCCCCTCTTTCTCTCTCTCCCTCCTCCCTCTTCTCTCCCTCCTCTCTCCTCCCTCCTTCCTCCTCTCCTCTCCCTCCCCCTCCTCCCTCCCCCCTCCTCCCCACTCCTCCCTCCTCCCCTCCCCTCCCTCTCCTCCTCCTCCCTCTCCTCTCTCCTCCCCTCTTTTCTCCCTCCTCCCTCCTCCCTCTCTCTCCTCCCTCTCCTCCCTCCTCCTCTCTCCCCCTCCCTCTCTCCCTCCCCTCTCCTCCCTCCCCCCCCCTCTCCTCCCTCCTCCCCTCTCCTCTCCTCCCGCCCTCTTTCTCTCCCTCCCTCTCTCCCTCTCTCTCCTCCCTCCCTCTCCTCCCTCCTCCCTCCCCTCCCTCCCTCCTCTCCTCCCTCCTCACTCCTCCTCTCTCCCTCCCCTCCCTCTCCTCCCTCCTCCCTCCTCTCCTCCTCCCCTCTTTTCTCTCTCTCCCCCTCCCTCTCTCTCTCTCCCTCTCCCTCCCTCCCCCCTCTCCCCTGCTCCCTCCTCCCCTCCACTCGTTCCCCCCTCCCTCCACTGTTCTAATCCCTTTCTTCTGGTTTGTTTGCGTTTTACGACTCGCTGTAACTCACTCTTCTCTTCTGTGCGAGTGAATGACGGTGATTTAAACCCGTTCCAGCTCACGACACTTCTTCTCTCTGTAACCAACGCTGAACGCTCGGATTTCTGCTCGTTTGCATTTGAATCCGGCCCAAAACGAACTGGGACGAGTCGTGTTTGTCCGAGTGTCACGTGATCGAACGAGGGTCAGACACATGAAACTGCACTTTTCACCAAAACAAACAGAACACAATTACATTTCAGATTCGATCAAACATTTTGCCTGTTTTTGTCCAATTTGGCCATTTCAGTGACGTTTATGATGTCACTTCCTGGTTTGACGTGTCCAGTAAATATGACATAGGCAGAGGTAATTCCACAACTGTTACTTAGCAACCAGACTGTAAACAAGAGCCAAAATCCATTTAAATCATACAAAAATTCTGATTTGACAAATACTTACTCCTTTATTTTGTTAAATTATTGTTTTAAACTTACATAAAAAGTTAAGTTGCATTTTTGATGGATGGCGCTTTTTGATGACATCACAGAGGGATTCTACTTCCTGTAATTTGTGACATAAAGAACTGTCCGGGTTCATTTCATTTTCTGAGCTGTTGCTGCACATAAATTCGAATGAACTGCTCTTATTTTCCCCACTGCTCTCTCTCTCTCTTTTTTTATGATATAGCGTAAAACACGTACTTTGAAGACGTACAACTACAGAAGACGTACAACTGCAGAAGACGTACAACTACAGAAGACATACTGCAGAAGACGTACAACTACAAAAGACGTACTACAGAAGACGTACAACTATAGAAGACGTACGACTACAGAAGACGTACTACAGAAGACGTACAACTATAGAAGACGTACAACTACAGAAGACGTACAACTACAGAGATGTACAATTACAAAAGACGTACAACTGCAGAAGACGTACAACTGCAGAAGACGTACAACTACAGAAGACGCACAACTACAGAAGACAAACAACTACAGAAGACGTACAATTACAGAAGACGTACAATTACAGAAGACTTACAATTACAGAATATGCACAACTGCAGAAGACGTACAACTGCAGAAGATGTATAATTACAGAAGACGTACAACTACAGAAGACGTACAACTACAGAAGATGTACAACTACAGAAGATGTACAACTACAGAAGATGTACAACTACAGAAGATGTACAACTACAGTCGGTGGTGGTAAATGCACCTTTCGGCTGCCAACCGCCATTAAAAGCAACGCAACACAACAACAACATCTTATTTTCCCATTTTCTCCCAAGTTGACGGCCGGAGCACAGAACGTCTCGACGAGGTCCGACTTTTGACCTCCGAGGACGACCGGACCCAGGACCTCCTCACGCTGACATTTCTGCCGTGTTTTTGGAGCGAAAAAGCCTTACTGTAACCCTCCGAGTTCCAACTGCGATTTGTTCTGATAAATATTCATACTTTGACATGAGGGGTCAAAGGTCGCCCGGTGGAAACAGTCTGACATTTTAGACCAAAATGAGTCCATATTTTAGTGTTTCAAAATGTCCCAAAACGTTTCAGCTGCACTTTCCGAATATTTGGTTTCAATCACAATATTTGAATTCACTTAGGTCTCAAATCGTGTAAATATGTTTAAAGGTCACGTTGTAAACATAACACTGTTGCTATGGAGATCTGGAGGTCTGCTGAAAAAGACCATTTCTTTTTGGACATTTATTGGATTTTCCCAGCAGCGCCTGAGCTCATTTCACCAAAACAAACCGTAAAGCTGTTTGTGGAGTCGCCCTGTTATCTGGGTGTCATCCACATTCCTGAGCGCGTGACCTTTGAACTCCGCGCTCGACAGGAAGTGAACAGGAAGTGCGCGCCCATGGAGCAGCAGAGCGGCGGCCGTCACATTCCTCAGTTCATCCGTTTATCAAACGTGATGAACTTCTGAGTTATTTTACTCAGAGTTTCATGTTTTATGTATGTGTTAAAACTGTCTGAAAGTCGGCTCACGTTTATTAGCATAGCCACTAGCATTAGCCTGCTGCTAACGACCTGAAACACTCCGCCTCAGTCTGGAGTGACCTCTGTAAGTCCACTGGTCCTTCCTGACCACAGGAGCACATTTGTGGACAAACGGGGTCTTTGGGGACGCGACAGAAAGTTTTAAATTAAAGTTAAGTAAAGTCTGCCGATACATTTTCAATAAATAAAGTCTATATACCTGAACTTAAAGAACTATTTAGAATTTTCAGGGTATAAAAAACAGTTTCAAAAATTTCAAAAGTTTTCAAATTTTCTAATATTTTCTTTCCTCAAAATTGTCTTTAAACTTCACAAAGGTAAAGTCTGTAATCTATCAGTCAAATGAAAAACATGTGTTCAATATTTCAGTTCGTATTATATATATATATAATATATATATATATATATATATATATATATATAACCTGAAAATACAGATTTTACCTTGACTTAATTTCCCATTAAATAAAGATTTCATGTCAAATCCCTGACGTCACTCGCACGTGTCTGAGGCTTTGACTTTGACAAAACCAGATGGATTTGTCACAGTTCCTGAATATTCTGAGGTCAATCCCAGTTTCCCCAGTGAAATCATATTATGTGATTAAGTAGTAACAGTAGTAGTCATAGTATTAGTAGTAGTGTATTAGTAGTTGTTGTAATAATAGTAGTATCCAGTGCCTCACTAATGACAGGTTTCAGTGGAAATGACCCAACTCGCACTAATCTCTCTCACCACAGGGGGCTCCACAGGCGGCCTCAGTACTTCAGAGTACACGACACAAGTATATGTACACAGGAAACTACTACGGTCATCAAAGTGTCAAGATCTGAGCTGGGATTTACCTCACACACTCAGATCACGCAGCAGGAGTCGGACTAAATCTAGGGTGACCAGACGCCCCCTTGAACCCGGGACAGGCCCAGTTTGGAGCCCTGTGTCCCATGTCCCAGCACATGTGTCCCAGTTTTTTACACTTCAGCACAAGGGGCTCGGGCTCATTCACGTCTCTGCTAATGTGGCTAATGCTAATCCTCCGCGACAAAGAGCGAGTTAGTCCCGTTCTTCTCTGTGTCGTACATGATCCTGTTCAATCTGGTCTTTAATCCTGGTTTTGTTCTGGTCCGACCAATATTTGATCTGAATTAGGTTTAGGATTAGCCTGGCTTTGAATTGGCCCCTAATCCCGCTTTATAGAGCTCGAGTAGGCCCTTTAACTATAGGCCCTTTAACTATAGGCCCTTTTCATGATAGGCCCTTTAACTATAGGCCCTTTTCATGATAGGCCCTTTAACTATAGGCCCTTTAACTATAGGCCCTTTAACTATAGGCCCTTTAACTATAGGCCCTATTCACGATGGGCCCTTTTCCGACTACTACTACTACTACTACTACTACTACTACTACTACTACTACATATACGTTTTCTAGACACTTAAAGACTATATAACATAAACGTTTATATAAAACAGGTTGGTGAAGTGTTTTGCTCAAGGACACGACAACAGTGTCAGTCCGAGTTTCTCCTGGTCTAGTCTTGGTCTAGTCCTGGTCCTGGTCTAGACCCAGACCGAGGGTTCAAATCCGGTCTTCGGTCCTCAGCTGCTGTTTACGTCTGTGTGTGGCTCTGACAAAAACAGTAATTACACATGAAAGAGCCACAATTACACCACAGACCTGAGGCAGGCCGGGTTTAGACCGGGTTCAGACCGGGTTTAGACCGGGTTTAGTCCAGGTCTAGTCCAGGTTTAGTCCAGGTTTAGGTCGCAAGGTTTAAGGACCAGGTTAGTCCCAGGTTTAGACCAGGTTTAGACCACGGTTTAGACCAGGTTTAGTCCATGGTTTTAGACCCCGGTTCAGGCCGGTTCAGACCGCGGTTTATTTCCTGTTTGGACCCAATTCAGTCCAGGTTTAGACCAGGTTTAGTCCTATCTAGTCCTGGTTTTGTCCTGGTTCATTTTAAATCCAGGTTTAGTCCTGTTTTAGTCCAGATTTAATCTAGATAAAACCCAGGTTTGGTCCAGGTTAATTCTGGTCCTGGTTTGGTCCATCTTTAGTCCTGGTTTAGTCCTGGTTCATGTTAAATCTTGGTTTAGTTTCGGTTTGGTCTAGATTTAATTGAGATGAAACCCAGGTTTGGTCCAGGTTTAGTCCATGTTTACAACAGGTTTAGTCCAGGTTTAGTCCAGGTTTAGTCCAAGTTTAGACCAGGTTTAGACCAGGTTTAGACAAGGTTTAGACTAGGTTTAGACTAGGTTTCGACCGGATTTAGTCCAGGTTTAGTCCAGGTTTAGTCCAGGTTTAGACCAGGTTTAGTCCAGGTTTAGACCAGGTTCAGACCAGGTTTAGACTAGATTAGGTCCAGGTTTAGACCAGGTTTAGACCAGGTTTAGACCAGATTTAGTCCAGGTTTAGACCAGGTTTAGACCAGGTTTAGACCAGGTTTAGACCAGATTTAGTCCAGGTTTAGACCAGGTTTAGACCAGATTTAGTCCAGGTTTAGACCAGGTTTAGACCAGGTTTAGACCAGGTTTAGACCAGATTAAGTCCAGGTTTAGACCAGGTTTAGACCAGGTTTATTCCTGTCTAGTCATGGTTTAGTCCTGGTTCATGTAAAATCCTGATCAAACCCAGGTTTGGTCCAGGGTCATTCTGGTCCTGGTTTGGTCCATCTTTAGTCCAGGTTAGGTTCGGATTGACCACATTTTTCAGACCAAACATCTCTCACATCGTTAAAACCGTTCGGACGCGTTTTTCCTCCGTGACAAAATGTAAACAGGAAATTCTGCGATTCCGAGTTGAGATTAGAGTTTGGTAAATAAACTTTGGAGGAGGCGGTGGCGGGCTCGGTGGCGGGCTCGGTGGCGGGCTCGGTGGCGGGCTCGGTGGCGGGCTCGGTGGCGTCGCTTCAGATGTTTCCACAGAAATAACGGCCGAGTGCGTTAGCGTTTCGGAGGAATCGCGCGGGGCGTTTCTCGACACGTTTTATGTCTTACGTTTGACTCCGGTGCCAAATGAACGGTTCCCAAAACAACACGCCTCTTCTGAAGCCGAAGTGAAACGCCCGAGGCACGTTCAACGCTCGCCAAATGTTCCGTGCCAAAACGTTAAAGTTATTTCAAAATCCAATTTGTTTCTCTCTAAAATCACATCTCATCGTTGAGTGATCGGATTAGTCCAGTTTTCTTTTCTTTACTTTTCGCTGTCAAATACTAATAAATGATCGATGAGCTAATGTCCGTTTTCACCTACCCCCTATCTCCGCCCACAGTGTGTTCTGACGGCGGTCCTCATCCCAGTCCTCGCCGATCAAAGCCTCACTTGCGACACGGAACACGTTACGACCTGACATATTGAAATGGGATTATTATCTTTGCACACTGCATTCCAATGTTTTTGGTTTTTTGCAATTAAATCAAATCCAGTCGCGCAACAATAAAAGGGACTAAATTTGTGTTTCTGTGTGTGTTTGTGTGTGTTTGTGGGCCAGAAAGCAGAGCAGGGCCAGGCAGCAGGCGAGGCGGAGCGGCCAGAGGCGAGCAGGGCAGGCGCGGAGCAGGGCCAGAGGCGGAGCAGGGCCAGGCGCGGAGCAGGGCCAGAGGCGAGCAGGGCTCAGAGGCGGCAGGCAGAGAGCCAGAGCGGAGCAGCAGAGCGTGGAGAGAGCCAAGAGGCGGAAGCAGAGGCCAGAGTGGAGCAGACCAAGGCGGAGAAGGTCCAGAGGCGGAGCAGGGCCAGGCGCGGAGTAGGATCAGGCGCGGAGCAGAGCCAGAGGCGGAGCAGGGCCCGGCACAGAGCAGGTCCACACTCGTCTCGGCCGTTCCAGAGCGCCGACTTTGATCGGTGCCGAATCAAAAGGCGCGCCGCCGCAATCCGCAGCTCCGACACCAAATAGGGACACGGGAAGAAACGAGGGGAAATCCGACTTTGACCGCGCTGATTGATGATGGAGTCAAAATAAAGACTTGAGAGCAGACGGAGGAGGAGCTGGAGAAGGATGAAAGCCGGAGAAAACCACAGTCGTCTGGAGGTGGTTTGTACAAATAAACAGCACATTTAGTTTTTACTTTGGTATTTTCCACCAATCACAACATTTAGATTTGTATTTCTTTTCAACTCAAACATTTTGTATATTTAAAAAGAAAGAAAAGTAATGATCAAAGACGCTCCAGGTCCTGGTTTTAAGTCGAGGCGCAGCAGCTGCAGGTCATTTACTTTATAAAAAAACCACACAAATGAAGGAGGAAAATGGCCAAAATGTCACATATTGGACATAAACGACATGTTTAGGCAGTGATTCTGTTTCTGATGCCGGAGTAATTCTGTTGATGATGATGATGAGTGCTTTGAAACTAATTTACATGAAGGACAGGAAGGACAGGAACGACATGGACACATGAACGACAGGAACGACATGAAGGACGACAGGAACGACATGAACGATATTGAATCGACATGAAGGACACGAACGACATGAAGGACAGAAGGACATGAAGGACATGAAGGACACGAACGACAGGAACGACAGGAACGACATAAACGACAGGAACGACATGGACGACATGGACGACAGAACGACACGGAACGACATGAACGACATGGACGACAGGAACGACATGGACGACATGGACGACAGGAACGACAGGAACGACCAGGAACGACAGGAGACATGACACATGAACGACATGAAGGACACGAACGACATGAAGGACATGAGGACATGAAGGACATGAAGGACTGAAGGACACGAACGACAGGAACGACAGGAAGACATGGACGACAGGAAGGACAGGAAGGACAGGAAGGGACACGAAGGACAACGAAGGACACGAAGGACAGGAACGACGAACGACATGAAGACATGAACGACAGGAACGACAGGGACGACAGGAACGACAGGAACGACAGGAACGACAGGACGACTAACGACAGGAACGGGAACATAACATGAAGGACACGAACACAATGACATGACGACGGGGGACAGCAGAGGATCATGAAGGACATGAGGACACAAACGACATGAACAACATGAATGACAGAACGACAGGAACGACATGAAGGACACGAACGACATGAATGACACGAACGACATGAAGGACATGAAGGACACAAACGACATGAACAACATGAATGCACGAACGACCATGAATGACACAAACGACATGAAACGACCACGAACGACATGAGGACATGAATGACACAAACGACATGCAGGACATGAATGATATGCAGATAAACAGAGAAACCTCCGTATTTAAAAAATGTACACAAATGTAATAAAAAATGTATCATAATTTGAAGTATTCGATACTTTATCGATGTTTGGCATCGTCACTAGTTTATTTACATTTCTTACTTGATTTGTTAATATTACATTGTGTTTTTGAGTACATTTACTAAAAATGACCAAATCACTAAATCAAACTGAGAATCACAAACTTCAGAATCCGTTCCACTTGGTAAAGTTCAGTGTCGAGTTACTGTCAACCGAACTAGGCCGGATTTAGTTTCTTACTTTTAGGCTCTTCTTCTTCTTCTCTCGTTTCCCTCTCCACCGCTCTTCTTCTTCTTCTTCTTCTCTCGTTTCCATCATCCCGCTCTTCTTCTTCTCTCGTTTCCCTCTCCACGCTTCTTCTTCTTTCTCTCGTTTCCCTCTCCACCGCTCTTCTTCTTCTCTCGTTTCCCTCTCCACCGCTCTTCTTCTTCTCTCGTTCCCTCCCACCGCTCTTCTTCTTCTCTCGTTTCCCTCTCTGCTGGCCCTCGTGTCACGGTGAAGAGCTCTCTTCGCTCTCTTCGCTGATGGACCCGGGACGCGTCGAATCTCCTCTCCAGAACAATCAGACGAGAGCGCTTCAGTTTTTCCCGGAGCGTCACGAGCGCTCGGCCTGTGACCCGTGAGGAGGAAACGGCGGCCCCCGCGCAAAGGGACGGGGTCATGTGACGTCAGAAGGGTCACATGGTCCTCCGCCCTCCGTCTCAGTCATCAAAGTCCTCGCCGGTCAGAGAAGCTGAGTGCTTCATCGCACTCAAAAAGCACACTCCTACTGGACAGACGGCTCCTCCACTGGACAGACGGCTCCTCCTATGGACAGATGCTCCTCCTTCTACGGACAGACGGCTCCTCCTCCTACCGGACAAACGGCTCCTCCTCCTTACCGGACAGACGGCTCCTCCTCCTCCTACCGGACGACGGCTCCTCTCCTCCTACCGACAGACGGCTCCTCTCCTCCTACCGGACAGACGGCTCCTCCTCACCTACCGACAGACGGCTCCTCCTCACCTACCGGACAGACGCTCCCTCTCTAGACGCGCTCCTCCTACCTACCGACAGACGGCTCTCCTCCACTACGGACAGACGGCTCCTCCTTCTCCTACCGGACAGACGGCTCCTCCTCCACCTACCGGACAGACGGCTCCTCCTCTCCACCTACACGCTCCTCTACGGACAGACGGCTCCTCCTTCTCCTACCGGACAGACGCTCCTCTCCTCCTACCGACACGCTGCCCTCCTCCTACCGACAGACGGCTCCTCCTCCTCCTACATGAACCCGACTTCTTCTCATTTCTGAAACAATCGTGTGGAAAGACGAATCCCGTGGTCATGAGAAGATGTCAGTGTGTTTGAGGAGGAGAACCTACAGATCTGAACACCAGTGGGAGTGTTTGGCTCTGCGCAGTGGTCACCAGAGTAACGCCGTTGCCAGAAGTACGCCGTTGCCAGCATAACGCCGTTGCCAGAGTAACGCCGTTGCCAGAGAAACGCATCACTCACGCAGGGTTTCGGAACGTGACTTTATTCCACCAAACGCTGATCTGCGGACGAGCGAAGACGACGCGGTTTCGGTGAACGTCGCGATGCGGAGCCCACCTCGCCGTCCGAAACGCCAGCGAGTTTTATCAGATCCAAGACGGGGCTCGGACAGAGACGCGCTTGTCCTCCCAGGTGCACTGGGCTTGGGACGGATGGGTTCAGGCTAATGAGTCTGACCCGGGTGCTCTGTCTCTCTCTCTCTCTCTGCTGTGACCTGCTGCAGAGACTTTAACACCAGGTGAACGAGAACCTTCTGAGAAACTGTTTCCAAACCCCAAAACGAGCCAGATTAGAAAAGGTCTTTTACAGTCAAACCCAACAATGTTCAGAAACAGTTTGATTCAGGCCTTTTAAGGGAAGAATCGGCCTGAAGTTTAAGGCGTTAATGTCTTAAACCGCAACTTAAATCGAATATAAAACCTACGAAACCTCATCGTGTTAAACCTTGGACTGACCCAGCACCACATCTGGACACAGAACCAAACGACCGTCATTTCAGTTAGTGTTTATTAAATGTTAGCAAAAATACAGTGTTCGTTTTTTCTTTATTTATCAAAAATTCCCAAAACATCATGGGAAATAAATATACGGTAATTGTGCGAAAACATTTGTACAAAAGTGTTTTAATATAAAACAAGTGCAGGTCATGAACAGACACAGAGTTCAGGGCGAGCGCGGTTTACGGTTGCCGTAGAAACGTTTACGATGTTCTAATTCTGACTGTATTTGGTGTGTTTAAACCTGTCGCACAAATAAATGAGAGTTACACACCGATCGAGCAGGTATTTGTGGAGAGAAGGTTGAAAAATCTGCAGAAAACAACAGGAAGTGACATCACAGCAGGGACAGGAAGTGGCATCACAGCAGGGACACTCGTTCCAGTCAATGTTTATGCCGAATTTACACAAAAGAAACAACTTTTTTCACGCTCTAAACATGAATTCAACAAAATAAAGTCGCGCTCATGTATTTTCATTTGTCAAATATAAAAAAACTTTGACTTTAGATGAGTTTTCCTTGTGTGATGTCATCAATTACAAACAGGAAGTGAAATCATAAAGCTAAAACATTAACTGCGTTTCAGTTGGATGAGTCGTCTGACCTGTAGGGGGCGTTTTAAAGCACTTTCACAACAAAATAATCCAATGAGTTGAATTTATAAAATAAGAACATTGAGTTTGGCAAAAAAAAAAAAATTTGGGCCAAAGCTGTGGAAGGGCATCTGGAGTGATGTGTGCGCGATCGTGGGAAGCAGAGTAATACTTGTGATGAGTACGATCCTTTTAATGTCAGACGAGCTTCACGATTCAAGCAAAATTAACGTCACGTAAAAGAAAGATTAATTCATTTTGGCATTTTGTTATTTCATTTTTTTTTTTTATATAATTTTTTTTTTACTACACAACACAGAAAAAACACACACTTCTGTATTTCGCGTTGCGTTTTGTATGTTTTTAAAAAAATGTAAAATGTGTCCGTTCAACTCGTTTGTGATTCGTCGTTATTGTAAACGCCGTTTTCCGTTTAAAGAAAAAGAACAAATATCAACGTTTCGATTAAACGAAGAGCGAAAATTCTATAAAAAACAGGATTTTGCGAGTTAAATTGTCGGGTTTTGTGTTTTAAACGAGCTTTTCTAAAATAACCGCAGGACGCATTTCAAACCTTTGTTTACGTTTTGCAAATACTACAAAATGGCCGCCTTCTCTCAAACTAAAACGCACTGAAATATTACAATGTTACGATACACGAATATGAATTTAAATAAGAAAGTACAAAATAATGACGTTGGCGGCGCACTATGTTGGCCACATTATGGACGCTTAATGCCATACGGCGGAACATTCAGGGGAAACGCCACACAGTGCGCCTTTAACTTGTCCTATTGCATGATGTACAACGCGAACCTCAGATGTTTGTGGAGCGAATCCTCTCCAACCGTTCTCCAACATCAGCGTCGGCCACCTTTAACCGTCAGGTCGATTAATCGGTCGACCACAATTTGTATTATTTAATTGCGAATCCGTGACGACAGTGAAGATGACGATGAAGATGGAGATTTGGGATCGAGTCGCGGTTCTAATACGCCAGTTTTATATAAATACATTATTTTCCGGTACTATATATATTTTTTTGAATGAATACTTGAATACTAATGAATGAATTCCTTTGTCGGGCGTTAGCATCTACGCAACGAGCTGACCGTTTGCACACGTGTAAAGAGTTAATCCATATTCATCCGTGACTAAAAAAAAACGACATTTCTTGTGGTAATTTGGGCTGAAACAAATTAATCCATTCATCGCAACGAATCGATTATTGAGATGACCGACAACTAATTTAGTAACCGAGTAATCGTCACCCGGTCTAAAGTCCTGACATGTGCCTGGTCCAATTTGGTAAGAGATCACGTGTTCTTTGGCGATTCGACCAACGAAACGATTAATCGAAAGAACCATCGCTCGATTGATCCAACGGAAAAATGATCGTCAGCAGTAATAGTACAGGATTATTGGAAACAGACATGAATACAGACTAAAAAAATACAAATTAATATGGAAATAACCTTTTACAAGATTGCAAATTAGCAGCTAAAGATGCTAAAATGTGAAGCCTAAAATCCAGTGTTACCAGAAGTGTTATAGTAATCCGAGTCCGAAGCCTCAGAGCCAATAACAGATGGTTTGAGGGTGAAACTTGGGCCGGCCTTAGAATACGCTACATTTTTGGTTAGCGGCTAATCCGTCTGTCGCTTTAAAACCCGGCAGAAACGTGCCCAAAATCACTGGGTTCTTGTTCAGCGCTGACACGTGAAAGCCCGCGCATCACCCGTCGCAATCCGTCGCCGGGACACGTAAACTCGCCCTGAGCGCCGCGATGACGGGAACAAGCGCTCCACTTCAAGTCCCTGCCCGTTTTGTTTGTCTAGACGTCGGTGTCCAACGGCGGCGGGAAGTCGACGCCGGGAGAGAGCGAATCCTGGCTGTGCGTGGAGCTAATCCCGGTGTCCGAGTCCGTGTCGGTCAGTTCCAGCGGATGCGAGGCGTCTTTGAGTTTCAGCGCTGGCAAAACGCTACACGGAGCGACGCCGGATTGGCTCGTTTCCTCCGCCGAGTCAGCGATTCGCAGCGAGTTCAGCTGCGACGCTAGCTGCCAACACTCCTCGTCCTTCGCGCCGAGCGCCGCGTCAAAGTATTCCAGCTGCCGGTCCATTTCGCTGACTTGGTTTTGCAAGGAAACGCCGGCGAAAAGCGTGCGCTGGATTTCGGACTGGAGTCGCGCCAGTTCGTCCGCGCACAGTTCCTCGTCGAGCCGCGAATCGTTAGCGCCATTCTTTTTGGACGCCGTTTCTTTGCGCATTTCCTCGTCGATCTCTTCCGACAGTTTACGGATGAGCCTGTGATGTTTCTGGACTTGCGCTTCCAGTTGCTCAACGCCGTCGCTCGCGTACAGAAAGCGGTCCAGCTGCTCTTCCACGCCGCTAGCTTGTCCTTCCGAATCCTCGCGTTGAAAGTTCACCTCGATCCTGTCGATTTCCGCGTCGAGATCTCGCATTCTTTTGATCTGCTCTCGAATCATGAGATCTTGGTTTAGAATTAGCTGCACCATTTTGTCCACTTCCTCCGAACCCGGCGAACTTTTATTCTCCTTGTGCAACTTTTCCAACTTCCTGAACGCTTTTCTGACGACGCGCTTTTGCTTCTCCGCCGGCAACAGCTGCGGCGCGCGATTTTGTTCGTATCGTTTCGGCCTCGCCCCTTTCGATTTCGCCGATTTCTTCACCGGCTGCGCCACAAACTCCGACGTCTTGACCAGGACGAACTGCACGAAAGGCCGCTGGTCGCCCCACGCGTGCCACAGTCGCAGTATCCTGGTCAGCGGCGGGATGGCTCGCTCGAAACCCTTCCAGCGCTCGACGACGCAGAAGTCTTTGGGTTCGCCGTGGAGTTGGCGTTGGCTCTCGGGGACGGTTTTGTGGTCGTCCAAAAGCGCCTGGACCATGTCGAGGCACGTGGTGTGTTTGGTGACGCCGCACACGACCTTCTCCTCGCCACAGACGGTCACCTGGATTTCCTTCCCCTGCGTCGGCTCCGCGTCTTTAGACCTGTCAAGAGAAAGAGGAGCGACTGGTGTGAGTGGAAGTGGAGGATACTGACCACAAAAGTAGCTCTTTTTTAGTCTGTTTTAGTCTGTTTTGGTCTGTTTTTGTCTGTTATTGTCAGTTTTTGTCTGTTTTTGTTCGTTTTTCGTCTGTTTTTGTCTGTTTTTGTCTGTTTTGGTCTGTTTTGGTCTGTTTTGGTCTGTTTTGGTCAGTTTTGGTCTGTTTTGGTCTGTTTTGGTCAGTTTTGGTCTGTTTTGGTCTGTTTTTGTTAGTTTTTGTCAGTTTTGGTCTGTTTTTGTTAGTTTTTCGTCTGTTTTTGTCTGTTTTGGTTTGTTTTGGTTTGTTTTGGTCAGTTTTTGTCTGTTTTTTGTCTAGTTTTTGTCAGTTGTCTGTTTTTGTCAGTTTGTCAGTTTTGGTCTGTTCCGTGACAGTTTTTAACAGGTTTTTGACAGTTTTTGTCAGGTTTGTAACTATTTTTGTCAGTTTTTCCCCCCAGTTTTTTAACAGGTTTTTGTCCGTTTTTGTCCAGTTTGTTTTATTGTTTGTCAGTTTTTGGTCAGTTTTTAACAGGTTTTTGTCAGTTTTTGTCTGTTTTGGTTGTTTTTTGTCAGGTTTTTGTCAGTTTTTGTATGTTTTGGTTGGTTTTTGTCAGGTTTTTGTCAGTTTTGGTCTGTTTTTGTCTGTTTTGGTTGTTTTTTGTCTGGTTTTTGTCAGTTTTTAACAGGTTTTTGTCAGTTTTTGTCTGTTTTAGTTGTTTTTTTGTCAGGTTTTAACAGTTTTTAACAGGCTTTTGTCAGTTTTTGTCCAGTTTGTATCATTGTCTGTCAGTTGTCGTCTGTTTTCGCTTGGGTCAACCCCCCTCCACTCCTCCACACTCCACACGTGACCTCGTGACCTCTCGCTCGCGTCGCATTAAACCGCCCTGATTCATGCCTTGTATTAAGCTAATGCCTTCCTGCTGACGTTTCTCTTGTCTCTTTCTCCTCCGCGCACCATTGAACCTCTGGCCATTAAACCTGCTCCGTCTGAAGTCTGTGAAGCTAACGTCGCTAACGCTAATCACCCCAGAGTCGTTAAAGCAGACGGCTAATTCGATCAGCGCATAGCTGACATTTTACTTTAATACAATTGGGAAGAGTCGGCGCATCAGGCTTGTTTTATACATGAAGGCTAAAGTGCACGATGCGACCATGAGATCTGAGCTCACGACTCGCACTGGACACGATTCACTGGCAAATAAAAAAGCAACGTGAAAAGTACTTTGAGAGCTTTGATAGGACTTTTATAGGTATTTGCACATCAGGAGTTATTACAACCAAGAAATAAAACAAAGTCCAGACCGTTCGAAATGACCAAGGATTATAAACCAGAACTTTCAAGGGGAACATCGGACTGTTGTGGTAAAGAAGGAGCTGAGTCCAAAGACAAAGCTCTCGATTTACCGGTCAATCTACGTTCCTGCCCTCACCTTTGGTCATTGAGACTTGGATAGTGACCGAAAGGACAAGATTCGGGATCAAGCGTCGAAATGAGTTTCCTCCGCCAGGGTGGGCTGGGCGCTCCCTTAAGATGTAGGGTGAGGAGCTCAGTCACACGGGATGAAGGAGCTCGGAGTAGAGCCGCTGCTCCTCCACGTCGAGAGGAGCCAGCTGAGGTGGCTCGGCATCTGTTCTGGATGCCTCCTGGACGCCTCCCTAGGGAGGTTTCGGGCATGTCCACCGGAGGAGGGCCCCGGGGAAGACCAGGAACGCTGGAGGGACTATGTCTCTCGGTGGCCTGGGAACTGCCTCGGGATCCCCCGGAGGAGTTGGAGGAAGTGTCTGGGGATAGGAAGTCTGGGAGTCCCTGCTTAGACTGCTGCCCCCGCAACCCGGCCCGGATAAAGCGGAAGAAGATGGATGGATGGAGGATGGATGGGATGACTTTCCAGGGGAATAATATCTCAATTATTTATCTAATCTGACAAAATGATCACGTGTTCTGGTCCTTGGGCCTCGGTCTTGACATACCACACTGACCTTTTCGAATCTGTCAGTCGTTAACTTAAAGGTTAAAACACACACACAATGTTTCTAACTTTTTCGTGTCATCGCACAAACAGGAAACTCAACGCATCTGTCTCGGTCCACGTTTCCTCATGTTACATTTGTTCACTGTAAAAGCTGTCCTAAACCGGTCTCTGTGGAGTCTCACTGAAGCAACACACACACACACACACACACACACGTCAGACACCAAGACCTGGTTTAGGACCTGGAATCCAGCACTTTTGTTGGTTTGGTTTTTGAGACATATTCGGTTGTTTCTACAGAGTTCCCACACTTCGCGGGTGACTGGAGCCTACCCCTGTGCCTTTGGGCCTTTGGCGGCCCATTTACCTAACACACGCATGTCTTTGGACGGTGGGAGGAACCCGGAGAGAACCCACGGTAACACGGGAAGGGCATGCAGACTCCACCCAGAGAGATCATGTGATGTGATGTTCGCCCAGGAATCCAACCCATGATGTCCTTCCCGGGGGCGAGAGCTCTAACCGCTCTGCCACCGTGCACCCACACTTTGTCCAGGATATTTTCACTTTGGGCGTCACAAACACATTCAAACCTTCATCACAGTTTTCATAATAACAATGTCATCTAAAGTTTTAAGAACACAAGGCAAAACATGAGATCACAATTCAGATCTCAAGCTTCTAACACTGGGAAATAAGGAACATGTGACACCGAGTCCTGTCTGGCCCTGGAGATGCCCCGCCAACAGGGGGCGCCCTTCGAGGAAACGGCATTACAAACATGAATTGAACTGAAGTTATTTGATTTTCAATCATCCAGAAGAGCAAAGAGTAGAGACATTTTCACGTACATGTTTTCCATGACATCTGGACCTTTTTCTCCAGTGTTTTCCATGACTTATAATTTTCCAGGTTTTCCAGGACTCGTGGGAACCATGTTTTATCTTGACAAGGTAAAAATCACCTATTTTGTGTTCAAAACGAACAAACAAACAAAGAAAGAAGACAAATTGGCTCATGGAGAACATCAGTATTCCAGGTTTTAGCAGGTGTTTTCTACATAAAATAAATACTTTCATGTACCTTCAAGTACTTCAATGACAGCTTTATTGAAGGCTAATAAAAGTGTGATATTGCGGCGTCGGACCTGCGGCTTGTTCGCTGCGCGAGTCCGGCGTTTTCTGTGCGAAGCGTCTCGAGTTTCAGAGCGTCTTTAGAAAACGAGCCGGGGCCGAGTTACAGACGGATTAAGTGACGTCGCCCGTCAACACCGCTCGCTGTCACGGCAACACGTTACAGCGCTGCGAAATGGGTTCTAAACAGAGCGAGAGTCGTGGGAAAGAACACAATAATCGTGAACGAGGGTAAACGCCGGGTTTTAGTTAAAAATATCAAATAAACAACCAATTAAACATTAAAGTAAATACTGTTTGTGTGAAGATTATTTCAGTTTGTTAATTGTTTGATTTTCCCCCTCAAAAGTAGAATTATGAGAGCTAATGTTGCTAACGTCTACACAGAGCTAATGTTGCTAACAGGTCTACAGAGAGCAATATTGCTACGCTACACGGAGCTTAATGTTGCTAACGTCTACACGAGCTAATGTTGCTAATGCTACACGGAGCTGATGTTGCTAACGTCTACACGAAGCTAATGTTGCTAACGCTACACGAAGCTAATGTTGCTAATGTCTAACACGGAGCTGATGTTGCTAACGTCTACGGAAGCTAATGTGCTATGTCTACACGGAGCTATTCGCTAACGTCTACACGAAGCTAATGTTGCTAATGTCTACACGGAGCTAATGTTGCTAACTCTACAAGGGGCTGATGATGCTAACGTCTTCACGGAGCTGATGTTGCTAACTTCTTCACGGAGATAATCTTGCTAATTGTCTACGCTTAGCTAAATGTTGCTAACGTCTACACAGAGCTATGTTGCTAATGTCTACACAGAGCTATACGTTGCTAACGTCCACACGGAGCTAATGTTGCTAACGTCCACACGGAGCTCTAATATGTTGCTAACGTCCACACGGAGCTAATGTTGCTAACGTCCACACGGAGCTAATGTTGCTAACGTCCACACGGAGCTAATGTTGCTAACGTCACACGAGCTCAATGTTGCTAACGTCCACACGGGGCTACATGTTGCTAACGTCCACACGAGAGCTAATGTTGCTAACGTCCACACGGAGCTAATGTTGCTAACGTCCACACGGGCTAATGTTGCTAAGTCCACGCGGAGCTAATGTTTGCTAACGTCACAAGGGCTGATGTGCTAACGTCAACGAGCTGAATGTTGCTAACTCTTCACGGAGCTATCTGCTAATGTCTACGCTTAGAAATGTTGCCTAACGTCTACACGAGCTAGATGTTGCTAACGTCTACGACAGAGCTAATCGTTGCTAACCGTCCACACGGAGCTAATGTTGGCTAACGTCCACACGGAGCTAATGTTGCAAGTCCACACGGAGCTAATGTTGCTAACGTCCACACGGAGCTAATGTTGCTAACGTCCACACGGAGCTAATGTTGCTAACGTCCACACGGAGCTAATGTTGCTAACGTCCACACGGAGCTGATGACAAGAAAAGCAGAAATGGAACTTTCAAACGCTGATTTCTGACTCACAGATGTAAAAATGTTGATAAATTAACTTCATTTGATTATTTTTTTTATTGATTTGAGCTCCTTCTTCTTCTTGGGTTTTGTTGCTTGATTCGAGTCGTCACGCTGTTATGTACTGGAACTTAGCATTAGCGTTAGCATTGAGGCACAAACACGGCTGCAGTTACTTACAATATCCTCTGCAAACAACAACACGCTCGGTCCTTTCTGGAAAACTCCACAGCGCCTGTCGTCTGGACCTCGACCCTGTGATTGTTGTACGAATTCACCCGTTCATATTTCAGCCTTCGCTCAAATGCTGAACAGAATCCCACTTTTTCAAACAGAAATTGTCAAATCAACCGAAGGCCAAAAACGTGTCCGAAAAATCCCAAATAGATTTCTTTCCAAAACTGTGCAGCTCTAATATAATCATAAAACGCATCCAACACATGAACAAAGCTAATAACTTCAAACTCTTCTTTACAGTTCGTCAAAATTCACCGGAAAGACCACCACCATTAAACCCCTTTTCCAAACCACTGAGCCCTCATTCTTCTGAACCGTCGTGTTGGTGTGAAAACGTAGCACAAACAGGCGATCGAGAGACACTACCCCTCCGTCGCCCTGGGAACGTCCTGGGCCCACGTGTAACCCCCTGGGCCCACGTGAACCCCCTGGGCCCACGTGAACCCCCTGGGCCCACGTGAACCCCCTGGTCCCACGTGAACCCGGAGAGCGACAGCGTCAAAGGAGCCAACCAGAGTCCAGGAATGAGAGGAAACAGCCGAGGAATGCACAAACGCACCATTCACGCACAGTTTACGGTTTGTTCAGGGCCGAACTGGGGCCGAATCCCGGCGGTGGCGTCGCACGAGTCGAGCGACAGTTCGTGGCGAGAAGTCGGGAGGTTAAAATGGAGTCTGAAGATGAACGTAAAGCGCGAGGGAACACGTTTGTCTGGCGGTTTCAACATCGCTTTAATAAAACAAAGGTGTAGCCGTCGTTTGTTTGTTTTAGTTCGATTAAAAGTCTCGTGTGTGGACTCGCTCACAAAAACTAAAACAAAAGACTAAATTAAGACTCATTTCAGTACGTTTCAGTCGGAGAAGAACCTTGTTGTTGCCATTTCTGGATTTCCTCGCGACATATTGTGCATTTGTCTAATAAATCATGCCAATGAGACGAGCTTTGCCTCTAAACTACGACTCGGGACGCGTTTGAAAGGTATTTTTACTCAATCTAAATCTCATTATGTCGACAACGTCAGGGCCGGCTCGAGGAGTCGGGTGGTCCTGAACCAGACTTTGGCTGTGGCCCACCATTTGACAAACACCGTTTACAAATCAGGGGAAAGTGAGAAGTGGGCCATTTATACGTCTGCGTTTATGAGGTTGTTTTTATGACAAATACTCATGAGTAAAGGATACATACTCATGAGTAAAGGATACATACTCATGAGTAAAGGATACATACTCATAAGTAAAGGATAAATACTCATGAGTAAAGGATACATACTCAAAAATACATACTCATTGATAAGGATACAACTCATAAGTAAAAGATAAATACTCATGAGTAAAGGATACAATCATAGTAGATACCAGAGATGATACATACTCATGTAACACGGACACATACTCATGAGTAAAGGATACATACATACTCATAAAGGAAGTAAAGGATACATACTCATGAGTAAAGGATCATACTCATGAGTAAAGGATACATACTCGATGAGTAAAGGATAATACATAAGTAAAGGATATACTCATGAGTAAGTGAATACTCATGATAAAGGATCTTATAGCAATACTCATAGTAGAGTACATATACATATCATGAATAAAGGAGAATACTCATAAGAAATACTCAGAGTAAGGATAATACTCATGAGTAAAGGATAACTAGAAGATACTCCATGAGTAAACGATAATACTCATGAGTAAAGGATACATACTCATGAGTAATAGGATACACATGCGTAAGTACTCATGTAATAAATGTAATTAAAAAATGAAATTATTTCATGAACACAAACACTTTAAACAAAAACATTAAAGCGACCCTACCCTACAGGTCGGACCACTCACTGAACTAAATACTAACTTTGTAATCGATGACATCACACTAGGAAATTACCCACAAAACACTGGGGCAAAACATCTAATGTCACCATTACTTTTTTTGACAAATAAAAATGCATGAGAGCGACTTTATTCTGTTGAATTCATGTTTCGAGCGTCAGAAAAGTCATTTTCTACAGATTTTTTGACGTTTCCTCCACAAACACCGGCTCGATCGGAGTAAAACTCTCACATGTGTGCGACAGGTTCAAACACCGAGTGAAGTCAACATTAGAACATCGTAAAGACCTGCCGTACGTCGCTCTAAACGTATTCTCCCATCGTTTGAACTCCGCATGCTTTTTACCGACAGAAGATTGACGGAAACGATGAGTCGATCGGTTGCACAACTGGCTCCTGAGAACCCGGTCGCACGCCGGCAGGTGTTGGCGAAAGGCCCCGCATTCCCCTCGGCTGGCGCATAACTCAAAGTGACAGTGCGTAGAAAAACAGAGCGGCGCGTTTGGCTTCAGGTGTGGGAACGCGACGGGCCCCGAGACGAGACGTATCACGCCAAACGGCCCTGGAATCACAGCACGGGTTAGCAAACGGGCTCTGCGGGGACGGCGGGGGCGAGAGGTAAAGGCGGCGCGCAGGTCGGACGGGTAGAATGAGGCCGCGCTCGAATCGGGAGTCGTGCTGTTCCGAGACTAGAACTAGAACGTCAACACGAAGCCGAGAATCTATTTTGTCTTTTTCACTTCGTTTGTACTTTGTATCTTTGTTTGCGGCGTTTGAAGGTTTAATCTGTTTAAATCCCGCCTTTTCGATTGTTCAAACGTGGCTCCTCCTGTTTCGTAACTATGACGTTTGCAAACAGTAATTGTACGACTGGTGACTGAGATGTATGACTCTGCCTCGGCCGGTAACTACACGTGTCGCCCGGGAGACGGTGGAAGTGGAGACGGTCTACAACAAGCCAACAACGCGTGACGTTTAATCACATTTTCTTTGGCGCGTTTCCACGTCTGAAGCCCCCGAAAGGAATCCAAAACAAACAGACGTAATCCCACCAGAGTCCATCGCACACGCGTTTTAATCCAAAAACACCTCACTTCCTGCCAAACACTCTACTTCCTGTGTGCGCCTCCGAAGCAGGAAGTCAGCCCAGATTCGAAGGCAGGTGTTTCCGCCCGATCTGCGTCGCTTCCTGTTCGCCTCGGCCCCTGGTTTAGTCCAAAATAAACCATTGTGTTTCTGCACCTGCTCAGAAAGTGTTCAGAGCAGCGTTTAGTGCGAAGATGATGATGATGAGGATTATTTTTATTGTTATATTATTATTATTATTATTGTTATTATTGTAATATTATTATTACTATTATTATCATTATTATTATTGTAATATTATTATTGTTATATTACCATTATGTTATTATTGTTATTATTATCATTATATTATTATTATTATTATTATTATTATTATTATTATTATTATTATTATTATTATATTATTATTATTATTATTATTATTATTACTATTATGTCATTATTATTATTATTGTTATATTATCATTATGTTCTTACTATTATTATTATTGTCAATATTATTATTGTTATATTATTATTATTATTATTATTATTATTATTATTATTATTATTATATTATTTTTATTTTTATTTTTATTTTTATTTTTATTTTTATTTTTATTTTTATTTTTATTATTATTAATAACAACAACGGTCATCAATGTAAATGCTAAATCAAAGAACCACAGTTAATTGTCATTATTTGTTATAATTATTCATCACCATATATGGACCAAAACATTCTAATTGTGTTTTTCTAATTCCATCGTCCAAAAAAATTCTTCAAATTGTAAAGAACTTTTTATCAGGCAGTTTTTGGCACGTTAGCTTAATTTTGTCGTTTGTGAAATGTCTAAAAGCTGAAACGGTGTGAGCCAATGGGAAGGACAGAAAACTAATGAACCATTTCACTGGTTAAAGAATAAAAAGGTCAATTAAAAAAAACCAAAAAACGGTTTGTTCTCAGTCATCGTTAAATCGTGTGTTTTTTTTATCACTGCCACGGTACAAGGCGACGTCCCCGCTACACACTGTCCATTACGCTTGACCTTTGACCTGTGCTAATCACTACGGCTAATCATTGACTAGCATTTTGTACGAAACCCGCTGCAGCGAAGCCGGATTTGTGTTTTCAAACGCTGCAGGACTTTTCACCAAACCAAACCGTGAGACGTGTTCCATGACTTTCCCCAAATACTCGAGCCGTTTCTCAGACCAACTACTTTGTACTTCTACTATTCTGAGGTATCAGGTCGTGTACTTTCTTCATGATCCTGCATTTATTTGATCGTGTCGCTTTCAGGAAACGGGCGATTATCCAAACAATGGGACAATGTTCAAACAGAACTAGAGAACGGTTTGGCTTCGGCGGCGGCTCGTCTGGGCCACTCTGGAACGGCGGGCGACCAAAGACGTTCTCGGTGGGACCAAGACACGCCCCGTGCCTCCGGTCATCGACACGACGGGGAGCGGCGCTGGCAAAAGCTCTCGACTCATTAGCATCTCGCTGGAAAAGGACGAGTCTGCGCGTACGTTCTCCTGTCGGCCGCGCACACAACTTTATTGTCCGCACAAAACATCGACGCCACTGACCGACAAAAGGAATCAAAGGTAGTAAGCTAACAAACGTTCCGTACGAAACTCAGGATTGACCAAAAACCAAAACGTTACATTCTTCTAACTTTGGAAAAACGAAATCTTCTCTTTTTTTTGCTCCAAAACTCACTTTAAATACAAATATAATACGTTAAAAGCTGCTGGAAGTCGATTATGCTTTAAGGTTCACTGTGATTGGTTTAATTCACCTGTCACTCACTCTGAGCCTGACAGAGGAGCAGGCTAACCACTCTGCCACCGTCACACACAGAGCAGGCTAACCACTCTGCCACCGTCACACACAGAGCAGGCTAACCACTCTGCCACCGTCACACAGAACAGACTAACCACTCTGCCACCGTCACACAGAGCAAACTAACACTTCTGCCACCGTCACACACCAGGAGCAGCCTAACCACTCTGCCACCGTTACACAGAACAGACTAACCACTCTGCCACCGTCACACCAGAGCAAACTAACCACTCTGCCACCGCGCACAGAGCACACAAACCACTCTGCCACCGTCACACAGACAATACTAACCACTCTGCCACCGTCGCACAGAGCAAACTAACCACTCTGCCACCGTCACACAGAACAGACTAACCATCTTGCCACGTCCCACACAGAGCAAAACTAACCACTCTGCCACCGTCACACAGACGCAGACTAACCACTCTCTGCACTGTCACACAGAGCAGGCTAACCACTCTGCCACCGTCACACCAGAACGGTTCTAACCACTCTGCCACTGTCACACAGAGCAGACAAACCACTCTGCCACCGTCACCACAGAACGGACTAACCACCTCTGCCACCGTCACACAGAACAGTCTAACCACTCTGCCACCGTCACAGGAGCTGGCGTTATCTCTGAACACGGTCAGTATTCGTTCCCTGATCATATCTGGGCGTGGCTGTTATTTCAGAGATACGACGGTCATTTCCTCCTGCGTCTCAGAAACAGAAGTCCCGCCCTCAAATCCAACTAAAGTTCGATTGATTTGAAGGAGATGGATTCATGTGTGACTCCGGCATGTGAGTCAGATCTATGCTTCGGTACGTCATGCTGTTTGTCCAGATGCCCTCCCGTACAGGCTGGTGAGGGGTGGGCGCGGGTGGGTGGGGGGCGGGGCCACGTGTCTGATGTTCTGACGCTCCTGATGAGTGAAGTGTCCTTCAGAAATTTATTAGATCAGGAAGTCAGAATGAAGAAGCCGAAAAGCACTCAGGCAAATGCTTCTGCTGGAGTCGCCTAGGGCGTGTTTTGTACGGCCTGATAATTCCTCTCCAGATTCGGCAACGCGCAAGAGGACTGAAGGTTCCATATGCACTTTTAAGCATTAGAGCTGCAACTAACGAGCACAGCAGAAGTCAAACGAGCATTTCATTTCAAGACTTTTTCAAATACATTTTAGCCCAAATAAATGTGTATATAATATGTACACTCCCCCTCTGATCCTGACTTGTGTTTCTGAGTCTGGCTCCTCCCCTCTTATTCCTGACTTGTGTTTCTGAGTCTGGCTCCTCCCCTCTGATCTGATTGTGTTTCTGAGTCTGGCTCCTCCCCTCTGATGCTGACTTGTGTTTCTGAGTCTGGCTCCTCCCCTTGATCCTGACTTGTGTTCTGAGTCTGGTCCTCCCCCTCTGATCCTGACTTGTGTTTCTGAGTCTTGGCTCTCCCAACCTCTGATCTCTGACTTGTGTTTCTCGAGTCATGGCGTCCTCCCCCTCTGATCCTGACTTGTGTTTCTGAGTCTGGCTCCTCCCCCTCTGGATCCTGACTTAGTGTTTCTGAGTCTGGCTCCTCCCTCTGATCCTGACTTGTGTTTCTGAGTCTGGCTCTCCCCCTCTGATCCTGACTTGTGTTTCTGAGTCTGGCTCCTCCCCCTCTGATCCTGACTTGTGTTTCTGAGTCTGGCTTCCTCCCCCTCTGATCCTGACTTCTGTGTTTCTGAGTCGGCTCCTCCCCCTCTGATCCTGACTTGTGTTTCTGAGTCTGGCTCCTCCCCCTCTTGATCCTGACTTGTGTTTCTGAGTCTGGCTCCTCCCCCTCTGACCTGACTTGTGTTTCTGAGTCTGGCTCCTCCCCTCTGATCCTGACTTGTGTTTCTGAGTCTGGCTCCTCCCCTCTGATCCTGACTTGTGTTTCTGAGTCTGGCTCCTCCCCCTCTGATCCTGACTTGTTGGTTTCTGAGTTCTGGCTCCTCCCCTCCTGATCCTGACTCTGTGTTTCTGAGTCTGGCTCCTCCCCCTCTGATCCTGACTTGTGTTTCTGAGTCTGGCTCCTCCCCTCTGATCCTGACTTGTGTTTCTGAGTCTGCTCCTCCCCCTCTGATTCCTGACTTGTTGTTTCTGAGCTCTGGCTCCTCCCCCTCTGATCCTGACTTTGTTTCTGAGTTGGCTCCTCCCCTCTTGATCTGACTTGCGTTTCTGGAGTCTGGCTCTCCCCCTCTGATCCTGACTTGTGTTTCTGAGTCTGGTCCTCCCCCTCTGATCCTGACTTGTGTTTCTGAGTCTGGCTCCCTCCCCTCTGATTCCGACTTGCTGTTCTGAGTCTGGCTCTCCCCCTCTTGATCCTGACTTGTGTTTCTGAGTCTGGCTCCTCCCCCTCTGATCCGACTTGTGTTTCTGAGTCTGGCTCCTCCCCCTCTGATCCCGACTTGCGTTTTTAAGTCTGGCTCCACCCCCTCTGATCCTGACTTGCGTTTTTAAGTCTGGCCCCTCCTCCTTTGATCCCGACGTGTTCTTGAGCCTGACTCCTCCCCCTGAGCCTGACTCCTCCCCCTGAGCCTGACTCCAGCCTCTTCATGTTTTTATGGAACGTAATGATAGGTGTCGTCACAGTAATTATGGCATGACTCCGGGAGGTAGAGGGCGCCGTCTGAGCTCATCTCCTCCATCACTTCACCTTCTCCTCCTGGTGAAAAACACCGTGAGATGTTTCTCATTCTGATCTACAGTAATGAGGCTTAATAACAGATAATTACACGTTCTGGTCCCTTTGGGAGGAAACTGACTGCGCCAGTGATTTATAAACTTGATCAACTTTATCACAGTTATTGAATAAGTCAACTATTTACGGTCCAAAGCCAGGTGCCCTTCCAGTAGCAATAATGCACCGATAATGTAATAATGACATAATAATGTATCGTAATAACTAGACTGTCAATGCAATGACTTGCGCATTCATAATGTAATAACTAATGTAATAAGCAAATAATGTAATAAGCAAATTTCTTTAGAGAAATTCTTTACAATTCGAAAACTACTATTCACACACAATTACATTTGGACATGTAAAAAATTCCGCTCAACACAATCGGCCATTGTGTCCAAGTGCAGCTGCATAGGAGGTGTCTGGGGAGGGGGTTAGAACACACGCTGGTTAGATTGTCAGTTGGCACCAAGACCACTGCACAGTCCAGAAGAGCCTGGCGCACCGACCCACTGACCAAGAGCCAGTTCTTACAATAACAGCTTTGGTCGTGTTTTGTCTTGGACATTTAGTTTAGCGAAAGATAAATCTGGAGAGGGGCCGACGAGAGGGGGTCCGTCGTTAAAGGTACAAACGCGCCACACATAAGGCGAAGGCGTCGACGAGAGCGTCGTCATAAAAGATACATACGCTCTGCACAGACGTGTGCAGAGGAAGAGAGCGCAGAAGAATCAGTCTAAAAGCGATGTGCCCGTCCCGGAGACATCTGTCACGCTGGCAATGTCACATACATATGGGACAGAGTGTCTGGAGCGTCTGCCGGTGTGGGCCAATAGGCTTGGTTTCCATCGGGCGGAGCTCTAAGCACGGACAAAATGTACGATTCATGCAGCAAAATGGTTCAATCGAATGAATAGAAATGAAGCTTTTGTGATTTCGGTCTTTACGATTTCAATGCATTTTTTTCCTGTTCTGAAGCGCTTTGAACGGCTTTGAGTACGAATTGTGCTCATTAATGTAATAATGATCTATAATGTCATTTTCTGTCAAATATATTTAAATTAGACAGAATTATTCATGCAATAACTGAACAACAGGCCAATAATGTAATAACTTTAGTAGGTTTTGTCTTCAAGACGTCTTTAGTCGCTCAAGATCGTCTTTAGTCGCTCAGTCTTTATCACGACCATGATAAAATATCCGTAGCTGTATTTTGAGGTTCATGTTTGTCTGAACTAAACAGACTCTAAAAAACACAAACAAAAATGTCACAAAATAAGAAAGTATTTCATTTTCCCATCGATAACACGCTCAAATGCGTATTAACATTCCCTCTCCAGAAGCCTTCAGACGCCATATTTCAACCTTTATTTGGTTCCAAATGACGATCATCTGCAGCTCCTGGTGTCGCGGACCTTCTTCAGATCAAGAGCCGGTGCAGGACTGAAGACTCTGAAGCTCATAATGACACACCAGGACAAACACGAGTCTGCACTGACGTTTACGGGCTCTGAGTCCAGATGAAACCTTCTGCTCGCACGTCCAGAATCACCACCTTCAAACTGGGACCAAACTCGGACCAGTCTTGACCAAACCTGGATGAAACTGGACTAAACAAGGACGAGAACAAGACCAACATGGATGAACCGGTCCCAAACCAGCACCAAACTAAGACAAGTGTGAAATCAGCCCCAGAGGACCAGACCAAGAACCAGGACTAAACATGGACTAAACCAGAGATAAACCTGGATTAACCAGAGATAACCAGAGATAAACCTGGACTAAACCAGAGATAAACCTGGACTTAACCAGAGATAAACCTGGACTAAACCAGAGATAAACCTGGACTTAACCAGAGATAAACCTGGACTAAACCAGAGATAAACCTGGACTAAACCAGAGATAAACCTGGACTTAACCAGAGATAAACCTGGACTAAACCAGAGATAAACCTGGACTAAACCAGTGATAAACCTGGACTAAACCAGATATAAACCTGGACTAAACCATCTTAAACATGAACTAAACCAGGGACAAACCTGGACTAAACCAGATATAAACCTGGACTAAACCATCTTAAACATGACTAAACCAGGACAAACTGGACTAACCAGGAGATAAACCTGGACTAAACCAGAGATAAACCTGGACTAAACCAGAGATAAACCTGGACTAAACCAGACAAAAACCTGGACTTAACCAGAGATAAACCTGGACTAAACCAGAGATAAACCTGGACTAAACCAGACATAAACCTGGACTTAAACCAGACATAAACCTGGACTTAACCAGAGATAAACCTGGACTAAACCAGAGATAAACCTGGACTTAACCAGAGATAAACATGGACTAAACCAGAGATAAACCTGGACTAAACCAGACATAAACCTGGACTAAACCAGACATAAACCTGGACTTAACCAGAGATAAACCTGGACTAAACCAGAGATAAACCTGGACCTAAACCAGAGATAAACCTGACTAAACAGACATAAACCTGGACTAAACCAGAGATAAACCTGGACTAAACCAGAGATAAACCTGGACTAAACCAGACATAAACCTGGACTAAACCAGAGATAAACCTGGACTAAACCAGAGATAAACCTGGACTAAACCAGAGATAAACACTAAACCTGGACTAAACCAGAGATAAACCTGGACTAAACCAGAAGATAAACCTGGACTAAACCAGAGATAAACCTGGACTAAACCAGACATAAACCTGGACTAAACCATCTTAAACCTGGACTAAACCAGAGATAAACCTGGACTAACAGAGATAAACCTGGACTTAACCAGAGATAAACCTGGACTAAACCATCTTAAACCTGGACAAAACCAGAGATAAACCTGGACTAAACCAGACATAAACCTGGACTTAACCAGAGATAAACCTGGACTAAACCATCTTAAACCTGGACTAAACCAGATATAAACCTGGACTTAACCAGAGATAAACCTGGACTAAACCAGAGATAAACCTGGACTTAACCAGGTCCAACATGAGGCTTAACCAGGATTTAAAACAGATCCAACCCTGCTCTTGACCAGGACTAAAACAGGTGTGAGCTAAACCAGGATTTAACCTGGATTTAAAGACTAAACCAGGTCTAAACCGGGTCTAAACCTGGATAAACCAGATCTCATTCAGATTCAGAAAACCTGCTCTTAAACCAGGTCTGAACAAGAACTAAACCAGTGCCAAACAAAACAAACTTAGGTCTGAGTGAAAATGGAAAAGATCTTTATGTTTCTGAGGGAGAAAAGTGCATTTGGACAAAACAATGTCCCAGAGACAAAACCTGTTACGGACCAGATTGGACAATAAAAGAGTCCTCCAGAGCGGGACGTGAGACCGGAGAGAGCAAAAGGACCCAAAACACAAAAGACGTTCAAAGTGGAAAGAGAAACCTGCAACGCGATCTGCTCCAACAAAGACACAGAAAGTCCCCCCATCAAACCCCGAGGTCCTGCTCCAGTCCCGGGCTGAGTCCTGCTCCAGTCCCGGGCTGAGTCCTGCTCCAGTCCCGGTCTGAGTCCTGCTCCAGTCCCGGGCTGAGTCCTGCTCCAGTCCCGGTCTGAGTCCTGCTCCAGTCCCGGTCTGAGTCCTGCTCCAGTCCCGGGCTGAGTCCTGCTCCAGTCCCGGGCTGAGGCTGCTCCAGTCCTGCTCCAGTCCCGGGCTGAGTCCTGCTCCAGTCCCGGGCTGAGTCCTGCTCCAGTCCCGGGCTGAGTCCTGCTCCAGTCCCGGGCTGAGTCCTGCTCCAGTCCCGGTCTGAGTCCCGGTCTGAGTCTGAGTCCGTTCTGAGTCCCGGTCTGAGTTCTGCTCTGAGTCCCGATCTGAGTCCCGGTTTGAGTCCCGGTCTAGTCCAAGTCTGGGTCCCGGTCTACACCTGGTTTGGGTCCTGGTTTGGGTCCCGGTCTAGTCCCGGTCTGGGCCCACGTCACGCACCTGTTTTTGAGCCGCGCTTTGAGGAAACTCTTCCCAAACGGAGCCATGGCGAGAGGAGCGCGTGCAGGACCCGGGAGAAGGCGTCACAGTCCCGGCATGGCACCCGCGCGGAGCCTCGGTCACACGTCCACACTTCCACACGGTGAGAGCGCGAGTGTCCCGTGAAGAGAGGGCTCAGACTTCAGACCTGCCCCCTGTCCCGGCCCAGACCTGCCCCCGGCCCGGCTCAGACCTGCCCCCGGCCCCTGTCCCGGCCCAGACCTGCCCCCGGCCCGGCTCAGACCTGCCCCCGTCCCGGCTCAGACCTGCCCCCTGTCCCGGCTCAGACCTGCCCCGTCCCGGCTCAGACCTGCCCCCGTCCCGTGGAGAGAGGGCAGTTTGTGGGTGAAGTGTGCCCTCTTGCACCGGCGCGAGCTCAACACAACTCTCTCTGTAAGTTTTGAACGTCCATTTGGATCAAATGAAGAGACTTGGACTTGGACCTGGACTTGGACTTGGACTTGGACCTGGACCTGGACCTGGACCTGGACTTGGACTTGGACTTGGACTAAAATGACACTCGCCTCGGGAAGATTTCCTGTTTTGGAAGTGTTGGTTTAGGAAGTGGACGGTGGTAAAGTGGGACAGTGGATACAGTGGACAGTGGGTAAAGTGGGAAGTGGTGGGACAGTGGGTAAAGTGGGACAGTGGATACAGTGGGACAGTGGGTAAAGTGGGACAGTGGGTAAAGTGGGACAGTGGATACAGTGGGACGGTGGGACAGGGTAAAGTGGGACAGTGGGTAAAGTGGGTAAAGTGGGACAGTGGGTGAAGTGGGACAGTGGGTAAAGTGGGAAGTGGGACAGTGGGTAAAGTGGGACAGTGAATAAAGTGGGACAGTGAATAAAGTGGGACAGTGGGTAAAGTGGGTCAAGTGGGACAGTGGGTAAAGTGGGTAAAGTGGGACAGTGGGTAAATATATATATATATATATATATATACTTATACTTTACCAACAGGGCATTGGTCAAGTGGGACAGTTTGAACCAGCTGAAGTTTCTCGTGAGAAAAACTTCAAATCATGACATTTCACTCAAATCAAACGGTAAAACCTGATTTATTTCTTTGCGTTGCTTCATGTTGCCACATCCGCCCTGGGGCAGACTGACAGAGTCCACATTCACCTGTTCTTCACGTGTTTCGACATGTTTTGATCTTTGCAGCGAAACTAAAACATAAACCAGACGTTACCACGCAAAAATAATCATCATTTTTTACTTTTTAAGTCTGTAAATCTCGAGCTCAGAAAAAAATACATTTGAGGGCAAATTCTAGCCAATTTTATGGAATAATTAGATTTTTGTTGTATTTAAAAACTGAAAGATATGATTTTCTTCACCTCCACGTTCCAGTCTTCACTTCCAGAGACTCTTTGTCATGATTTTCTCTCTGAACTCAGACTTCAGAGGAACGTTCTCCCTGAGCCTGAACTCAAGCAGAATGACTGAATTGTAAAAACTTGACTTTCCCCCTAAAGCGTCTTTTCCCGTCATTGTCAAGTCAAAACAAATACAAACTTTTAAAGCTGATGCTTTTGGTGCCAATCGGCCAGGTTACCGGTCAGATCCGTGGAGAGGCGAGCACACACAGTCAGAACGAGTCTTTCAAGGGGATTTTCAGCAATAAAAACGTAATCGCATCGTTTTACGATTCGTTTCACCTCAAGAAAAGTGATGAAGAAAGTACGTTTAATGCCACACTGCGGGACATTTCAGGCAAAGGAAAGCGCTGCTCATGGAGGCGAGCAGAAAAGCTGCACGGTGCACCTTTAGTGTGAATGTCATATTTCCCATCCATACAAAAACATTGAAATCAATTATTGAATGAATCATTATCATTCGTTAACAATGTCAGAGAAATAAACCATTTCAACATTTATTTAACATTTATTTAACATTTATTCAACATTTATTTAACATTTATTTAACATTTATTTAACATTTATTCAACATTTATTTAACATTTATTTAACATTTATTTAACATTTTTTTTAACATTTATTCAACATTTTTTAACATTTTTTAAACATTTATTTAACATTTATAGTGTTTTTTTAGATGATTTTATATCTATGATTCCTATAAAAAAACGACTAACTGAAATGAAACTAGAGCTGCAAAGATTATGTAAAGTTTGATATTTCTGCAGAATATTGACGTTTTAAACATATTTTTAAACAAATGAAGGTGTAAATCTGAGTATTTATGAATAAAGTGTGTTATTGACAAAAATATGAAATTGTTTATTCTTTTTTGAGTGAATAATGCGTTTGTTACCAAAGCTCTTTTTGAGTGTTTTCGAGTCTTTTTAGTCCAGACAAACATTAACTTTAAGGAGAAATACGGGTATTTTTGGACTTTAAATTGAGTTAAATGAAATGAAACAAATGAGATTGTAAACGTGGAAATGTAAATGAAATGTTTTGAGCTTCAACAGTTCGACAAAAATGGATTCAAATCCCAAAAACAGTGCGTGAAATGAGATTTAACGTCCTCGCAGTTCGTTGGAGAGCTTGAGCTTTGCGTGTGTTTTTGTTTGACGCGGATCGCCCCGAGCGACGCCCGCGACAACCAAACCACGACCAAAAACATCTGCCCACATTTTCAAGACCGCACAAAAACATCCTGCCTCTTCCTTTTCTGGAAAGACCGCACGCTTCCGGATCGATGACGCCGATGCAACGTTTGCCCCCCCCCCCCCCCCGTGACGCCATTTTGAGTCTCGGGAGGCGTGACGTGGGCGGAGCCAGAGCGGTATTAAAGGGCGGCCGACGCGCTCCTCGCTCCTCACAGACGCCGCAGCAGGAGAGCCGACCGCAGCCGCTCCTGGGACTTGAGCAGCACGTTCCACTCGTCTTCACGTGTCTGAGATCTTCTGAGCGCTTGTTTGTGGCGAGATGCAGGCGGCGGTGGCGTGCGCGCTGGCGCTCTGCTTCACGTGCGGCGCGCTCTGCTCAGGTGAGACAACGCTCCACGTACTTCACGTCTGAGAAGGATGCAGGATATTGTGTTGAGCTTGTGAATGCATGAACTGACCTTTCACTCATTCGTTTCAGTGATGAAGTTAAAGGACTAACTGGGATTATTTGAGGATTATAAAACACATTCCATGTTTTCTGTTTTCATGCTTTTGTTTTGTTGGTTTTTAAGACAAAATGAGTTGTTTTTCTTTTGTCGCTGAAAAAACAACACGTTTTGTTTTAAAAACCAACAAAACAAAAGCATGAAACTGAGTTGTATTTGAATAAAAGTAACTTTATGCACTTTATGAACGCATGAAGAGCTTTAATCACAAAGAGAGTGGGATTATGACGGCAAAACGGTTTCAGACTTGATCAATTCTGTGGAAGCGTCAGATTTACACCTTTGTTTGGTCCAAAATGTCTTTAAAAAGACAAATCGTTTGACTGTCCAACACTCAAATATTCATCCGTTCACGTGACAATGATATTTTTCTGGTTTCGATTTAAACGATCGAATAGTGTTTGAGTTCAGAAACAAAAAGCTGTAAAAAATGATGACAAAAGTCCAAAAAGAATGGAATCGTAAAAGAAATGTGGAATATGTCGTAAATGTGATCAAATATAAAAGCATGTTCCGAAAGTGAGAACAGATTCAATTGTTGATTCTCAGATTCGACTGAAAAAATGTGGCAAAATATTGACTGAACGCTCAGGCTTTTTATCGTTTGTTTGAACAATCTGCGGCTTTGTGGATTTGACTGAGATAAATAATCACCATAGAAACGCAAATGTGCAGGATTGTGTTGAATTTTGTGTAGTTCTGACAAATGAGTTTGAACTGACTTTAATTCACTTATTCAATCAGAAAAACGCATTCAATCATAAGAGTTGTTTTGGAGAGACGTAAAATGAGAAAAATAACAAAAATAACAAAAATAACAAAAATAACAAAAATAACAAAAATTTGAAAAATTTGAAAAATTTGAAAAATTTGAAAAATTTGAAAAATTTGAAAAATTTGAAAAATTTGAAAAATAACAAAAATAACAAAAATGAGGAAAAATAACAAAAATGAGAAAAATGAGAAAAATGAGAAAAAGTTGAAAAAGTTGAAAAATAACAAAAATAACAAAAATTTGAAAAATAACAAAAATGAGGAAAAATAACAAAAATGAGAAAAATAACAAAAATGAGAAAAATAACAAAAGTGAGAAAAATTAGAAAAATAAAAAAAATTAGAAAAATTAGAAAAATGAGAAAAATGAGAGAAATGAGAAAAATAACAAAAATAAATGACAAATAATGAAACTTGCAGTGCGATCTTCCAAGCAGCTGTTATAAAGGGAAATGTATACAAAAACTTGATAGTATTGCAATTTTGAATATGAAGCGTGTTTATAATTAAATCAATAATTCCAGTGTAATGTTCTAAACAAGTGACTTCATGGTCCAAACACACTTTTTGTGCGACACATTTACGGACCCCAAAACCGCTCGTCATCGATAACTACTGACACAAGGGAACGTTATGCTTCATTTGCTGCTGCTCGTGTTCAGACTCTTCAGAGCGTCAGGTTTACCAGGCCGATATTTTTGTGCAGACTTTGTTGCACATTTTGTCTGTATTTCATTGCACATTTTGTATTTCATTGCATATTTTGTCTGTATTTCATTGCACATTTGTCTGTATTTCATTGCACATTTGTCTGTATTTCATTGCACATTTGTCTGTATTTCATTGCACATTTTGTATTTCGTTGCACATTTTGTATTTTGTTGCACATTTTGTATTTTGTTGCACATTTTGTATTTTGTTGCACATTTTGTATTTTGTTGCACATTTTGTCTGTATTTCATTGCACTTTTTGTATTTAATTGCACATTTTTTATTTAATTGCACATTTTGTATTTCATTGCACATTTTGTCTGTATTTTGTTGCACATTTGTCTATATTTCATTGCACATTTTGTCTGTATGTCATTGCACATTTTGTCTGTCATTGCACATTTTTTGTCATTGCACATTTTGTCTGTCATTGCACATTATGTCTGTATTTCATTGCACATTATGTCTGTATTTCGTTGCACATTTTGTATTTTATTGCACATTTTGTCTGTACCTGTATTTCATTGCACATTTTGTCTGTATTTCATTGCACATTTTGTCTGTATTTCACTGCACATTTTGTCTGTATTTCATTGCACATTTTGTCTGTATTTCATTGCACATTTTGTCTATTTCATTGTACATTTTGTCTGTATTTCATTGCACATTTTGTCTGTTTCATTGCACATTTTGTCTGTATTTCATTGCACATTTTGTCTGTATTTCATTGCACATTTTTGTCTGTATTTCACTGCACATTTTGTCTGTATTTCGTTGCACATTTTGTATTTCGTTTGCACATTTTGTATTTCGTTGCACATTTTGTATTTCGTTGCACATTTGTCTGTATTTCGTTGCACATTTGTCTGTATTTCGTTGCACATTTTGTCTGTATTTCATTGCACATTTTGTCTGTATTTCATTGCAACATTTTGTCTGTATTTCATTGCACATTTTGTCTGTATTTCATTTGCACATTTTGTCTGTATTTCGTTGCACATTTGTCTGTATTTCGTTGCACATTTTGTCTTTTCATTTGCACATTTTGTCTTTCATTGCACATTTTGTCTGTATTTTGTTGCACATTTTGTCTTTCATTGCACATTTGTATATATTTCATTGCACATTTGTCTATATTTCATTGCACATTTTGTCTGTGTCATTGCACATTTTGTCTGTCATTGCACATTTTGTCTGTCATTGCACATTTTGTCTGTATTTCGTTGCACATCTTGTATTTTTATTGCACATTTTGTCTGTACCTGTATTTCATTGCATTTCATTGCACATTTGTCTGTATTTCATTGCACATTTTGTCTGTATTTCATTGCACATTTTCTCTGTATTTCATTGCACATTTTTGTATTCTGTATTTCATTTGCACATTTTGTCTGTATTTCATTGCACATTTTGTATTTCGTTGCACATTTTGTATTTCGTTGCACATTTTGTATTTCGTTGCACATTTTGTATTTCGTTGCACATTTTTCTGTTTTTCATTGCACATTTTGTAATTCATTGCACATTTGTCTGTATTTCATTGCACATTTTGTATTTCATTGCACATTTTTCCGTATTTCATTGCACATTTTGTAATTCATTGCACATTTGTCTGTATTTCATTGCACATTTTGTCTGTATTTCATTGCACATTTTGTCTGTATTTCATTGCACATTTGTCTGTATTTCATTGCACATTTTGTCTGTATTTCACTGCACATTTTGTCTGTATTTCATTGCACATTTTGTCTGTATGTCATTGCACATTTTGTCTGTATTTCGTTGCACATTTTGTATTTTATTGCACATTTTGTCTTTATTGCACATTTGTTATTTCATTGCACATTTTGTCTGTATTTCATTGCACATTTTGTCTGTATTTCATTGCACATTTTGTTGTATTTCATTGCACATTTTGTTGTATTTCATTGCACATTTTGTCTGTATATATCGTTGCACATTTTGTATTTCGTTGCACATTTTGTATTTCGTTGCACATTTTGTCTTTATTTCGTTGCACATTTTGTATTTCGTTGCACATTTTGTATTTCGTTGCACATTTTGTATTTCGTTGCACATTTTGTATTTCGTTGCACATTTTGTATTTCATTGCACATTTTGTCTGTAGTTCATTGCACATTTTGTCTGTATTTCATTGCACATTTGTCTGTAGTTCATTGCACATTTTGTCTGTAGTTCATTGCACTTTTGTCTGTAGTTCATTGCACATTTTGTCTGTGTTCATTGCACATTTTGTCTGTAGTTCATTGCACATTTTGTCTGTAGTTCATTGCACATTTTGTTGTAGTTCATTGCACATTTTGTCTGTAGTTCATTGCACATTTTGTCTGTATTATTGCAGTAGAAATATCACTTTATGAATGAATGAACCAGTTTTTAAACCAGGTCTAGATCGGGCCTAAGTTATCACTAAATACTGGACTACATAATGGAGCAGGTCTCACACTCGTATCACCCTAAAGCCAAACGACGGAACATTTCGCCAGTAAAGAGACCAAAGTCAAAGTCCATTAGAGGTGTTTATAGTGGCCAGAAACACGCTGGAAAAGGCCCTGAGCGTTAATGTTGCACACTGCACTTTAACCAGGCTTCAGCTCCAGAGCGTCCGTCACGTCCTCGTCAAACGGCTTTATTACTGCTTTTGGGCGTGTTTAATGAGCTGCTGGTCACATGTTCTTCTCTGCTCACGTGTTCTTCTCCGCTCACGTGTTCTCTCTGTTCACGTGTTCTTCTCTCACGTGTTCTTCTCTCACGTGTTCTTCTCTGCTCACGTGTTCTTCTTCTTCTCCGCTCACGTGTTCTTCTCTGTTCATGTGTTCTTCTCCGTTCACGTGTTCTTCTCCGTTCACGTGTTCTTCTCTGTTCATGTGTTCTTCTCCGCTCACGTGTTCTTCTCTGCTCACGTGTTCTTCTCCGCTCACGTGTTCTTCTCTGCTCACGTGTTCTCTGCTCACGTGTTCTTCTCTGCTCACGTGTTCTCTCTCACGTGTTCACGTGTTCACGTTTCTCCGTTCACGTGTTCTTCTGCGTTCTCGTGTTCTTCTCCGTTCTCGTGTTCTTCTCCGTTCTCGTGTTCTTCTCCGTTCACGTGTTCTTCTCCGTTCACGTATTCTTCTCCGTTCACGTGTTCTTCTGCGTTCTCGTGTTCTTCTGCGTTCTCGTGTTCTTCTGCGTTCTCGTGTTCTTCTCCGTTCACGTGTTTTTCTCCGTTCACGTGTTCTTCCGTCCCGTTCTTCTCCGTTCTCGCCGTTCTTCTCCGTTCACTGTGTTCTTCTCCGTTCTCGTGTTCTTCTTCGTTCTCGTGTTCTTCTCCGTTCAAGCCGTGCGTTGTTGTGTTTCCAGAGCTGGACTCGGACCAGAGAGCTCTGACTCAGGAGATCCTCAGCAGCCTCCTCTCTGTGAAGGTAAAACTCACTCCTCATCCACCCTCCTCTTCATCGATCAGCTCCTCCCCCACAGTGACATCACCAAACAGAAATATGTCATTTACACGTCAAAGTCAAACGGATCTGACCTTTAGTGCTCTCTGGTTTTAGGCGATGAGTTCTCTTCTTAGGGACGCGACGATAACCGACATCGTGGGCAATTTATACGCGCCTCTGTTGAGTCGATGAGATGTCGCAAGGGTCGATGAGATGTCGCGAGGGTCGATGAGATGTCGCGAGGGTCGATGAGACGTCACGAGGGTCGATGAGACGTCACGAGGGTCGATGAGACGTCGCGAGGGTCGATGAGACGTCGCGAGGGTCGATGAGATGTCGCGAGGGCGAGGGTCGATGAGATGGTCGCGAGGGTCGATGAGATGTCGCGAGGGTCGATGAGATGTCGCAAGGGTCGATGAGATTGTCGCAAGGGTCGATGAGATGTCCTAAAGGTCGATGAGATGTCCTAAAGGTCGATGAGATGTCGCGAGGGTCGATGAGATGTCGCGAGGGTCGATGAGATGTCGAGGGTCGATGAGATGGTCGAGGGTCGATGAGATGTCGCGAGGGTCGATGAGATGTCGCAAGGGTCGATGAGATGTCGCAAGGGTCGATGAGATGTTAGTACATCTGGTTTCTTTTCTGTTTTTCTTTTCTTTTCATCTTTCAAAAAAAAGGACCAGAGAGAAACAAACAGGACCTGGTGTTGCACAAACAAACGTACGGAAACTCACTTTTGATTTTTGCCTAAATACGACTGCGGTTATTTCAATAATCGACGATTCTGAGGATTCTGAGGATTCTGTTGCCGTAGTAACGCTTTTACTCGCAGAGAGAAGAGGAACCGCGCGTTTTCCTGGAGTACGACGCTGCGCCTCGTGAACGTGATCAGATCAGTCGATTATCAGGGGCGTAACGGACTCACGCCCAAAACCAACCACACAATCACATTTACAGTCATCTGTGTCCGTGTGCCGCTTTATTCAATCACCATGTGACCGGCCGTGGACCAAAAGCCCCAAACAAGCGACCGAGACGTGGACAAAAGCCCCAAACAAGCGACCGAGACGTGGACAAAAGCCCCAAACAAGCGACCGAGACGTGGACAAAAGCCCCAAACAAGCGGACCGAGACGTGGACAAAAGCCCAAACAAGCGACCGAGCCGTGGACAAAAGCCCCAAACAAGCGACCGAGCCGTGGATAAAAGCCCCAAACAAGCGACCGAGCCTTGGACAAAAGCCCCAAACAAGCGACCGAGCCGTGGACAAAAGCCCAAACAAGCGACCGAGCCGTGGACAAAAGCCCCAAACAAGCGACCGAGCCGTGGAAAAAAGCCCCAAACAAGCGACCGAGCCGTGGACAAAAGCCCCAAACAAGCGACCGAGCCTTGGACAAAAGCCCCAAACAAGCGACCGAGACGTGGACAAAAGCCCCAAACAAGCGACCGAGCCGTGGACAAAAGCCCCAAACAAGCGACCGAGCCTTGGACAAAAGCCCCAAACAAGCGACCGAGACGTGGACAAAAGCCCCAAACAAGCGACCGAGACGTGGACAAAAGCCCCAAACATGCGACCCGAGTCCAACATCAGACCAGTCAAACGCTGTGTCGTCGCAGACCGAGGAAGATTGTATTTCAGTCTTTGTTTGGTCAAATTTCAGGAACAAAACATGAAAAAGAGACTTTTCCTTTTAAAATGCCTTTGATAATTAAGATGTAAAAATGAAGTTGTTCCTTTGTTTTCGGCTGCAGCAACAAAACACTGCATTTAGGCCTCGTTCACACTGGGCCAGGTTTGGACCTGGTTTAGACCTGGTTTGGACCTGGTGTAGACCTGGTTTTGAATTGGTTTGGACCTGGTTTGGACCTGGTTTAGACCTGGTTTGGACCTGGTTTGAACCCGGTTGGGACCTGGTTTAGACCTGGTTTAGACCTGGTTTGGACCTGGTTTGGACCTGGTTTGGACCTGGTTTAGACCTGGTTTGGACCTGGTTTGAACCCGGTTGGACCTGGTTTGGTCCTGGTTTGGACCTGGTTTGGACCTGGTTTGAACCCGGTTGGACCTGTTGTGGTCCTGGTTTGGACCTGGTTTGACCTGTTTGAACCAGTTGGACTGGTTTGGTCCTGGTTTGGTCCTGGTTTGGACCTGGTTTGGACCTGGTCTGGACCTGGTCTGGACCTGGTTTGGTCCTGGTTTGGACCTGGTTTGGACCTGGTTTGGACCTGGTTTGGACCTGGTTTGGACCTGGTTTTGAATTGGTTTGGAGCTGATTTGGACCTGGTTTGGATCAGGTTTGGACCAGGTTTGGACCTGGTTTGGTCCTGGTTTTGAATTGGTTTGGACCTGGTTTGGACTGGTTTGGACCTGGTTTGGACCTGGTTTAGACCTGGTTTAGACCTGGTTTGGACCTGGTTTAGACCTGGTTTGGACCTGGTTTAGGACCTGGTTTGGACCTGTTTAGACCTGGTTTGGACCTGGTTTTGGACCTGGTTTTAGACAAAATGAGGATTTGAAGCCAGGGGCCGTTTCATATCACCACAGCGCGTTGAAGGGCCCCTGAGTGTGGCCC
The DNA here is from genome assembly GCA_015082035.1 of Chaenogobius annularis. NCBI lineage: Eukaryota > Metazoa > Chordata > Actinopteri > Gobiiformes > Gobiidae > Chaenogobius > Chaenogobius annularis. The sequence continues at coordinate 4,187 of BJKM01001281.1, read as the reverse complement.
TCAGTGTGTTGTGTGTGTTACAGCTCAGATCATGTTCTAACACACACTGTTGTCTTCAGTGGTGATGCGGTGCAACATGCGACGAGGGAAAACAAGAACAACTTTTATGAAAAACACCGACATTTAAGAAAAACCATTGAAATTCTACTCTCGGATAAAACTACTTACAATGTTCAGCGAGCGATTGATGGTCGTGTGGAACTGCACCATCATCTGCGTCTTGATGAGGGAGCTGATGGTGGGCTCCCACTTGAGGTCCTGGTGATGGTGGTGCCGAGGAAGAGGAAGAAGTCCACGGTGGTGATGGGGGAGTCTGTCATGATGAGGGGGGCTGCGGGACTGGGACTTTCCTGAAGTCCACGATCATCTCCACTGTCTTCTGGGCGTTGAACTCCAGATTGTTACCGCTGCACCAGGACACCAGCCGGACCACCTCCCTCCTGTAGACAGACTCCTCCCCGTCCGAGATGAGCCCGATGAGGGTGGTCTCGTCGTGGCTGGAGGTGCAGCAGTTTGTGTCCAGGGAGAAGAGCAGAGGGGAAAGTACACAGCCCTGTGGGAGGGGCTCTGGGCTTGTAGTCGGTGAGAAGCCGGAGCCCCCTCCACACGGAGGCGGGGTTGTTGTCAGAGAACTGCTGCTTCAGACGCGTATTGCACTCTAGCTCTCGACACCTCTTTGCTAAATCCATACTTTGCTTCTTTGTAGCGCCCCCTGTCTCCAGCCCTGTGCGCTGCCTCCTTCTGCTGCCTTAACTGCCTCAGTTTAGGTGTGAACCAGGGTTGGTCTTTGTTGTGCCACATTGTTGCAGACGTTTGGCCCCCGTGCCATAGTTTGGAGTCCTCTGTCTGTAAACACTGTTCTAAAGCTGTGCACGAACCTGAAAAGTGTTTGTGAGCGAATGAACGAGCCGCGCCAGATTTAAAAAAACGGTTTCATTTTCATTCATCACATTTGACCTCAAAGACAAACAGAGGTTGAACCATGACAACCATCGATATCAGTGGAATGTCAACAATAATAACAGAGCTAAAGTTCAGCTGCAGCGAGTGGCACTTCTGACGCCGCCAAAGTCGAGTTTTAGTGTGTTATGTAAAGTCTCACGACGACATCGAGAGCGTCACATCATCCAATCAGAAACTTCTAGAAACATGGACCATTGAAACTTCGCTCCATTTCAATGCAATAACAAGAAGTAACTTATTTACAACTGTTAAACCTGAATTCTTTGGGAGAAGAGAAATGAGCCACGCCAAAGTCAAGACATTTCAGAAGGAAACGGTTTCAAATGTTCCATATCAGCCGAACGAACGAGATGATACTTTAAATGAGCGAACGGTCAAAAACACGCCGATTACGGGCCGATTACGGGCCGATTTCGATACCAAGGAGAAGACTCGATACTCGATACCAGTTTCAATACCACATCGATGATTCACTTTTCTTCGTCTGTAATTTTCTACACAAAATACTGAAACTTTCCAAAACTGTTCAGGAAAGATCGAGTTTCGTGAGTATTTTAGTATCGATACTTGCTCGAATGTCTAGTTTTAGTATCGATTATTCTCAGATTTTTTAATACTTTTGAACCCTAATGTTCTTGAGTCATTCGATAATCGTGAATTTTCAGGTCATAATAAAGATCTAAAAATAATAATAACAATCATGATCATTTAGACGCAAAATAAATCGTTTTAATGCAATCTAAATCTTGTGACCCGGGGCCCCACAGAGCCAAAGGGGCCCCTGTCCTCACCTCGCCTGTTGTGCGTTCGCAGATGAGGCCGAGCAAGCAGAACGCCCCCTTCTGGAGGGTGTCCTTGTCCACGCTGTGCCGTTTGGTGACCAGCGGGGGTGACGAGGGGTGGAGCCAGGAGCGGGCCGACCAGGATGTGGAGCGCGAGGAGGTGGAGCTGAGCGACCAAGGCCCCGCCCCCTCGAGGGAGGAGCTGTACGGCCTGAGAATGTTATGCCGGATGCTGCAGAACCAAGGGCAACGGGTGAGACATTAAACACATTTATTCAAATTAAAGGACACAAATTATGCAAAATAAGTGTCCTTTAAACACATTTATTCAGATTAAAGGACACATATTATACAAAATAAGTGTCCTTTAAACACATTTATTCAGATTAAAGGACACATATTATGCAAAATAAGTGTCCTTTAAACACATTTATTCACATTAAAGGACAAATATTATGCAAAATAAGTGTCCTTTAAACACATTTATTCATATTAAAGGACACATATTATGCAAAATAGGTGTCCTTTAAACACATTTATTCACATTAAAGGACACATATTATGCAAAATAAGTGTCCTTTAAACACATTTATTCACATTAAAGGACACATATTATGCAAAATAAGTGTCCTTTAAACACATTTATTCACATTAAAGGACACATATTATGCAAAATAAGTGTCCTTTAAACACATTTATTCACATTAAAGGACACATATTATGCAAAATAAGTGTCCTTTAAACACATTTATTCACATTAAAGGACACATATTATGCAAAATAAGTGTCCCTTAAACACATTCATTTATATTAAGGATACATATGCAAAATGTACTTCTTCGTCTCTTTTTATCCTTTCTAACTCTGTTCTTTATCAAAAACATGTCTGAGTTGTGTTTGCAACTCCATAAATCATCACACTTCCTCACTTCTGTAGCTAGCTGTTGTGTATTTGCCCATGGTAATCCCCCTGCTGCCAGTAGATGGATCGCTAAATCACCAAATCTTGACGAGGGAACACCTGGCTGAGAGAAAGTCATGTGTGGTTTTCAGGACAAACATTATTTTAATCTAAAACATGACAAAGGAAAGGAACGAGAGACAGTTTAAAGGACGAGAACAAGACAAATAATGTAGAATATGTGTCCTTTAAGTTATTTTACTACATAAACTGAACATACACACATACATACATACATACATACATACATACATACATACATACACACTCACACACACACACACACACACACACACACACATACGTACACACACACACACACACACACACACACACACATGCATACACTTATACGTACACACATACATACATAAACATATACATACAAACACACACATACATACACACACACATACATACACATATACATACACACACATACATACACAAATACATACACACGCATATACACACATATACATACACACATGTACACGTTCGCACACACGCACACACATACATACATACACATATACATGTACACACACGCACATACATACATCTGCAGATGTCCTTGTAAAATCATTGTTTATCATATTATATCTCATATTATATATGTATATATAATATATATACATATATATATATATATATCTATCAACAGCCTGTGATAATCGTGTGAGCTTCTTGTTTTATGCAACAGTTTGAGGACTTTCAGAAGATAGAATATAATATCTAGTTATCATATTTAGTTTATAATATAAACGGTTGTGTGTGGATAGATTCAAGAACGAGCTCTTTGCGTTGCCAGATCCTTCAGTAAAACCTGTCTCTGTCTCACAGTTGGAGTCGGACTCGGTGGAGCTCCTGGAGGAGAACAGTGAGGTTCCTCTCAAGAGAAAGTCCCCGTACATCTTAAAGAGACAGACGTCGCGCAACTCTAAGTCCAGGCGGCCGTACATCCTCAAGCGTAGTTCTGTTTACTGACGCTCCTGAACGCTCCTTATCGCTCCACGATGCTCCTGAACGCTCCACGACGCTCCTGAACGCTCCTTATCGCTCCACGATGCTCCTGAACATTCCACAACGCTGCTGAATGCTCCATGACGCTCCTGAACACTCCACAACACTCCTGATTCCACGACGCTCTCGAATGTTCCACGACTCTCTTGAACACTCCATAACGCTCCTGAACAGTCCATGACGCTCCTGCACGCTCCACGACGCTCCTGAATGCTCCACAATGCTCTTGAACACTCCATAACACTCCTGAACGCTCCATGACTCTCTTGGACACTCCATAACGCTCCTGAACAGTCCATGACGCTCCTGCACGCTCCACGACGCTCCTGAATGCTCCACGACTCTCTTAAACACTCCATAACGCTCCTGAACGCTCCATGACTCTCCTGAACGCTCCTGAACGCTCCAGAATGCTCCTGAATGCTCCACTGTCTGTCTGTGCGACTTGTGTCTGCCAA
>BJKM01001280.1:0-64967 GCA_015082035.1 Chaenogobius annularis | reverse complement strand
CAAAAGTAGCTTTTCAACTCATTTGCTCAACACAAAAAGAATATTAATATGTCTAAAATGGGAAAGAGTAAACCCTACAATTTTACACTGTTTATTGCTCAAGATGAACGTACACTTTTATTTACTATTATTTAGATTCAGATTCAAAGGGATCTAGCACCTATAAGAATGTACAAGTTGTGTTAGAAGAGCCAATCCCAAACTAATAATGTAAAGGTGGAACTTTTATGGATTTATATTTTGGATATTTTCATAACTAGAATTCTAGAACGTGAACTCAAACCGTTTCAGAGTCTGTGCAGAGGAAGAGAAGAAGAAGTGCCCAAAAACTAAATCATCCGAATAGTCTACAATAACACAATAACACAAAAACACAAAAAAAACACAATAACTCAATAACAATAACACAATATACAGATACAAAGGTGACTTACTGTCATTTTAAGGCCTGGAGGTTCTTCACTGTTGGAGGTTCTTCACTGCTGGAGGTTCTTCACTGCTGGAGGTTCTTCACTGCTGGAGGTTCTTCACTGCTGGAGGGCCTTCACTGCTGGAGGTTCTTCACTGCTGGAGGTTCTTCACTGCTGGAGGGTCTTCACTGCTGGAGGTTCTTCACTGCTGGAGGTTCTTTGTCTCAGTCTATTCTGCCGTGAATGTGCCACTTCTGTTTCAGGCGCTGAATTTACAGCCACAAACACCCTGTGGGCAGAGCATAACCATGTGGGCGGAGCATAACCCTGTGGGCGGAGCATAACCCTGTGGGTGGAGCATAACCCTGTGGGTGGAGCATAACCCTGTGGATGGAGCATAACCCTGTGGATGGAGCATAACCCTGTGGATGGAGCATTATGCTTTATTTACAAATAGCAATGAAAATTATTAATACTGATACTAATGTGACTCTTGACTACTATAGGTGATCCTACTGTACAACTGTTACTGCTACTACAACTACTACTACAACTACAACTACAACTACTACAACTACTACTACAACTACTACAGCTACTACAACTACTACTACAACTACTACAGCTACTAGAGCTACTACATAATCCCTTTGTCTGAGACAGGCCTTTCAGGCAAAGACAGGATTCTGGTCCCAAATGAAATGAAGGTCAAATGATTAGGGTGCGTACCTATGTTCCCCTGGACCCATGTTTTGATGACCCACGCTTTTCAATGAATCAGGGTTCAGGGGAACATAGGTCCAGGGGAACATAGGTCCAGGGGAACATAGGTCCAGGGGAACATAGGTCCAGGGGAACATAGGTCCAGGGGAACATAAAACAGAGGTCCAGGGGAACATAGGGCTGACCCCAATGATTCTGTTCAAACCAGTCGCTCTTCAGTCCTCCAGAAGCTGTTTTTTCAAAGTATTCTTAATTTTAAGTAGTATTTTGTAGTATTTTTGTGCTGCAGAGTGTTCTGGACCAGTGTCAGGTCAGGTCAAACTCAAAGACAATTTCCATTTATTGAAATACAATATGCAAAACAAAACCATCTATCTATCTATCAACAACCATCTTGGGATACATCGCCGTTTACATTAGATTATCAAAGAAAACAAAGACAAACAGAATAAACCAAGTCTGTGCCGGTCTTAACAGTGTAATAAACCGGACAAGACCAGGACTGAACCAAAACTAACCCCGGCGTATACAGGCTAAGGCAAGTTTAATTGGTTAGAGACACAATTCATACACAAGGCTCGAACTAGTGCAAAGCAGACCTGGACCAAGACCAGGTTTTAAACCAAAGACGAAACCAACCATATCTACAAGAAAAACATGATAAACTTAAAGCCAGGGACTTTGCTAATAAGACAAGACGTAAAAGTACAACGCAAGTCGTCCTATTCACAAAGAAACGGACCTTCAAAGCAGGACTAAAGCAGGTCCAAAGCAGGACTAAAGCAGATCTAAAGCAGGACTACAACAGGTCCAAAGCAGGACTAAAGCAGGACTAAAACAGGTCCAAAGCAGGACTAAAGCAGGCCTATTTTATAATAAATGTTATTAGAACATTTGGTTCAAATGAGATTAAAAACAGTAGCTGACAAAAAAATCTCACTTTGCATTTAGTTCTTCAGAGCAAACGCAGCTGTCCCTAGGCAACATGCACAGTATCATGCATGTTTTGGGAGTTCTCTGACCTGCAGCAGTCTATTAAAAATAGCCCACTGAGCATTGAAATAAATGCAAAGTAATGAAATGTACAACGGGAAACAGTTCCTGAAAGCACTAAACCGGAGACAACGGATCTGCACCTGAGAAATCATGTGTTTGTATCTTTCCTTCTGCTCCAGAGTCACGTTAAGATGTCAAATGTGTTTTATTACAATCCCACACATATTCACGGAGCAATTAGTTTATGAATTTAGACGCGCCTAAAGCAAAAGTGCACATGTCCCGGGACGAGATCGCGGCCCACCTTTCATAACCCGACCAGTGGGACAATCCGCACATCACGCACAGTGGTCTGACGTACCGTGCACTCACACAGACCTTTCAATCCAACGACAAAGCCCGGAAAACCCGCTGTCCTCCGGTGCTGCGGCGCGTAATGTTCCTGGTTAACGAGCAGACTTCCAAACACGCGGAGCACACGGTCCTTACGCATGTTACATTTACACCAAATTATCAGTGAAGCTGTTATTTACTGTGTCTGCAGCGTCACACGTGTGTGCTTTGACAGAGCAGTGTTTCAGAAGAACTCGAGGCTCTGGCCCGCCAAGACCAGCGCCGGCAGAGTGCTGCAGATGCGCTGCAGTGCGGCGCAAACGTGCTGCAGTGCCGATTACAATCGTAGTGAAAAAAATGTATATATTTTTAACGATGGGAAACTGGGCCAAATTGCTTCAGGGTTCGGATCTGGCCCGCGGTCCACCTTTTGGAGACCCCTGGATTAAGACAAAAAAGAGAAGAGTGCAAAAAAAATAATCTCAGTCATGTCCTGACTCTGGCACCAGCAGGAGGCCGGTCCATGTTTAGTCCTGACTCTGGCACCAGCAGGAGGCCGGTCCATGTTTAGTCCTGACTCTGGCTCTGGAGCAGCAGGAGGCCGTCCATGTTTAGTCCTGACTCTGGCACCAGCAGAAGGCCAGTCCATGTTTAGTCGTCTGCATCATTGTGATGATAGGACACATTTTCGCTGCGTATCAACTGACCTATTAACGGCAGCATGTGTAGAGGTTTGAACAGAAGGGGTCCCAGGACTGATCCTTGGGGAACACCACAGGGGGCATGTGGTCTGAGACACAAAGTACTTCCTGTCTTCCAGATAGGACTTAAACCAGTTTAGGGCAGTGCCAGTGATGCCCACCAGTCCTCTAGTCTCTGAGATGATCCCATGATCGACAGTGTCAAAAGCAGTCAGATCTAACAAAATTAAGTCTGAGGCTTTTGCCCGCGTCAGTGTTTCAGGTGGATGTCATTTGTCACCTTGACAACAGCAGTCTCAGTGCTGTGATGAGGTCTAAAACCTGACTGGAAAACATCAAATGAGTTGTTTATTAAGAGGAAATCAGTGAACTGTTGGTAAACAACCTTTTCAAGGACTTGCCCAAAATGGCAGATTAGAGATGGGCCGGTAACAGTAACTGTGTGCGGCATCAAGACTGCTCTTCTTTAGGAGAGGCTTTATGACCGCAGTTTTCAAAGAAATTGGGAATGTTCCAGATTTAAGGGACATGTTAACTATGTGAGTGAGTGGTGCTAACAAACTGTTTAGCACAGACTTTAGAAATCTGGAGGTAACACATCGAGGCAGCATGTAGATGAACTCAGACTGGTGATGATCTTGTAGGGGATTTTACTAGTACAAGTACTGTAAAGTTATTCATGTCCTGCCACTTATTAAAGGGCGACATTCAAAGTTGATATCGATTAAAGAATCAAAGATGTATCGAGATTTAAAACATGACACACTGCATAAGTGTGAGTATGTTTGTTATTATATTTTAAGCGTAATTTGGGGCACCAGCCATTGATTAGGCATTAAAGAATTCTAGAATCAAATATCTAAATGTATTAATTTATTAAATAATAATTTTGCTCGTTAATCTGAAGGCTGGTGAAATTTAACCGTGACATTGACCCTTTTCTGGAAATGAATGAACACTTTACCAAATTTTTACCAAGATTTCAGGGGTCTGTGTTCTTCCTTTGCTCTGAGGCGTTCCTCAGATAAAAGGCGTAGCAATGATTCTCCGATGAGGCTGGTCTGAAGAGATCCTGGATCAAAGTTTAGTTGTAGCCTTGAAAAGTTGCTTTTGAAAAAGGTCCTTTGCTTGAGTTTGCATGATGCAGTTTAAAGCACGTAGAAGAAAACGGGCACAGATTTAAGGGAGAGAAAATTAGCTTCCGCGGGCCTGTCTCTCTGGAATGTCTTTTGTTCTGTGGGTTAGCTTAGCATTGCTAGGCCAGAGATAAGCTCTGCAGTTGAGAGACTTCCTTCTCAAAGATCTTATAGGTTTGAGTTTGTCTTCTCCTCTCCTCACAAACCCCTGGGGAGTTGGTTTAGCGCCAGTGTTTGACCAATCAGAACGCATGCTGTGTCAGAGTTGAGTAGAGAAAAAGATCCGGAATAATGCAGCCCTTGTTTAGCATTGATATTAGGCCACATAGTTACAAAGGTAAAATTGTTTAAACAAAAGACAAGTTACGAAATAGTTAAATGAACGTGCAGAACACAATAACATTATGTCCAGTAAATTTATCTCTTGTGGACAAAGTCAACAATCAGATGATTGTTTTCTAAAACCGCATTGTCTTTTTAGCGTTTTAGCTTTTGTCTTTGGAAAGGAAAGCTCTGTGAGTTCGTGTTTTAATCCAAAAGTAGTCATTCGATGGAAAAAGCTTTATACCAAAGTTCAAAGCATGAAGTTTCTGCTCCTGCAGAGACCATAGCTCTCCACGTGGGGGTTGTACTGGTAGCACCTTATCTATCACCATGGCAACATTCAGAGGTCATCTGCCGGTCACTACAAGAGAATCCCATATCGACAGCACAGAGACTTAGAAATCTGGAGTAACACATGGAGGCAGCACGTAGATGACCTCAGACTGGTGATGATCTCCTGGACAGTTTTGTCAGTTACAGGTGCAAAGTGAGTCAGCCTCTAAGTGTGTAGGTGGTTTTGAGGGTTATTTTTTGTATTGTATTTATAGCATTTTTAATGCCCTGAACTTTGTCATTAAGAATAATGCAACTCATTACACTTGGATGTGGAAATGAGTTTGTTCTGACGGCGGCTGAGCTGGTGTTTGTTTCTGTTACTGTCTGTTTAAATGATTAATTAATAATCATAATAATATCACATAAAAAAGGCATCACACGCACACACATACAAACATACACACACACTCGCGCACTCACGACACTCACGGACAACTCATTACACACACACACACACACACATTACAAACATACACACACTCACACACTCACACACACACATACAAACATACACACACTCACGACACACTCGCGCACACACACACACGCACGCACACAACATCACATAAAACATACACACACTCACGCACACACACACAACCCACGCACAAACTCACACACACGCACACATGCGCACAAACACTCGCACACACAACACACTCGCACACACACTCACACACACTCACTCACACACACCACACACACACTCACACACACACATACAAACATAGGCAAAGCAAGGCAAGGCAAGTTTATTTGTCGAGCACAATTCGTACACAAGGCAATTCAAACAGGAAAACATGCATTAAAATCACAAAGACATGGCAGAAATCACAAAATCTTAGTTCAAGACATACAAGAGAAGAGTGCAAAGAAAAAGCATTTCAGTCATATGCACAGCCAAACAAAACAGTTTTTAGTTTAGATTTGAACATTGCCAGAGAAGCGGCCTGTCTCACATCCTCAGGAAGACTGTTCCAGAGAATAATGCAAACTCATTACACTTGGATGTGGAAATGAGTTCTAACGGCAGCTGAGCTGGAGGGTTTGTTAATCTGTTTACTGTGGCAAACAGGACACGCGAGTTGTTAATGCAGCTTCCAATTATTTCAGAAAAATATCCTTCCCTAGTTCTACATAAAATGAAGTTGTACATGTACAACTTCTCTCTGTAAATCCCTTTCTGAACCTGGAGCTTCGACTTGCGCCATTTTCGTTCGGCCCGGTGGCACTCCCTTTTCTGTGCCCTGACCGAATCATCATTTCTCCATGGCGCCTTCTGCTTATTTTTAACAATTTTAGCCTTCATAGGGGCAATGATGTCGAGAACATTCAAAACACTAGATGTAACAGAGTTCAACAAATCATTTACATTAGAACATGAGACATTTTCAAAGTTAATCATTTCCATAAAAAGTTTCCCCGTGCTGTCATTTATGTGTCTCCTCCGGACAACTGCAGGACCAGCTGTTGGTTTGGGAAAAACAGACAGGTCAAAGAAGACACAGAAATGATCAGACAGAGAAACATTGACCGCATTGACGTTTGAAATATTAACCCCTTTTGTAATTAGAAGATCTAGAGTGTGCCCTCTGCTGTGGGTGGGGCCACTCACGCGCTGAGTAAGACCGAAAGTTTCAGGGACAGCATGAAGCGCTTTAGCATTTCTGTCACAGATATTATCAACATGAACATTGAAATCACCTGTTATGACCAAAACCATCAAAGTTTGTGCATACGACTGAAAGCATCTCAGTAAAATCATCAATAAAACTTTTGCAGTGCTGAGGAGGCTTGTATAAAACAATGAAGAGAATGGATGGAGACTGTTTTAGCTCAATTTTAAAGGCTACGTACTCAAATGTTGAAAACACCCCAAAGGACAACCTCTGGGTAACTATTTCATCTCTAACAAAAGCACACACACCTCCTCCCTTTTTGTTTTCTCGTGTTTCAGATTCAAACATAAAGTTGGGTTGAGCAGATTCTATTAGAACTAAATTTCCTGTGTTTTTGTCAAGCCATGTTTCAGTTAAAAACATAAAATCACGATTATAAGAAGAAATAAAATTATTAATTAAGAATGATTTGTTACATAAGGATCTGACATTTAGCACAGCAAGTTTCAGACTAGTTTCAGTGAGACTGGGGCGTTATCTTTTTAACAGGGAATATGAATCAAATTTCTCAGATTGGGCAGTCTGACTCGCATTTTGTTTTCCCATCTGTGTGATGTTACTACAGAAATAGCACTAGGGGAGGCTGTTTTTACACAGGGCCCGGGTTGTTTTGATTTTTTTAATATGACTATAAGTCCCGGCAACGCTGAGACCCAGTGCATCCTAGCTATGGGAGATACCAGGTGAAAGGCGAGGGGGATAGGTGGGGGGGCTTTTGTTGGTGTAGCGGGAGCCGGTGAGAGTTTTGGGACTAGGTGAAAGGCGGGGGGGTTTAGGTGGGGCGATTTTTGCCTGTGTAGCAACAGTCAGGGAGAGTTCATCATGTTGATATCAGAACTCTTGATCTTGCTATATTAGGCGTGAGTGGAGCCATCTTAATGTCTGATTTGATCAGATATTCAAGGTGGCTGGGAAGACCCCTGGGCGAGGGTGGAGAATGGAAAGGAGAGTGAGGAATCTGTAGTGGGAGTAGATGTTGCAGGGGGGATCCAGGGCTGCTCTGAGGGCAGGGGCGATGGCAGGGATACTGCCGGGCCCGCCACAGATGGGTCCAAGGCCTTTTGATGAGGACCGTGCAGGAAAGAACTGAAATGACTCCTGCGCTAGCCGTGGTGAAGATTGTTGTGGTGCTGCTGCAGATGAGTCCTTCGCTGGAGGCGGTGGAGGTGATCGTGGAGCAGCTGGTTGTGGTGCTGCTGATGTTGAAACATTGGCTCGGTCTCTGGCTGATGGAGCAGGAATTTTTCTCTCATTCCTCTTTCTCTAACTATCTGCTCAGGACCCTGTCCAGGCCCAGTCCAATGCCTCAGAGCGTGGAGCAGGTTCTCTGTCAGCACCCTCACTCCACCTCTACAGAGGTGTGGGCCATTTCTGTTAAACAGGTCCTCTCGTTTCCAGAATAGATAGAAGTTCTCAATGTAGTGCAATCCTCTTGTTGCACACTCTTTGGACAGCCATGTGTTCAGCTGAAGCAGCCGGCTAAACTTGTTTATCTTCCTGTCGATGTTTGGAAGAGGTCCACTTATGAATGTTTTGATTTCCATTGTATCAAGCTTGTCGAATAACTCCAAGAAGTCTCTTTTCAAAACTTCAGTCTCTTCGCGTCGTGTGTCCACTGCGCCCACGTGCACAATCAGCTGTTTTTTATATGTGGCCAAAACATTAGAAATACGTGACGTAATCTCAGTGACTGTGGCGCTGGGAAAAGAATGTGTTTTAATTTTTTCATGCATCACGTGACTTATCGCACCATCCCCAATCAAGACGACCTTGACGTTAGGCACAGATTCTCTCTCTGTCTCTGTCTGCCTTTTCGCCACGTCATGTCTCCCATTTTTCCTTTGTTCATTTACTTCAGTCTTTGAAAGTGGTAAAAATCTGTTTGTAAGCTGTATTTTAGGTGGCGTTACATTTTCTTTGTATCGCTTAGGCATCGCACCGACTTTGTTCCAAGATGTTTGTTCCTTATCTTTAAACAGTTTTGGGAACGAAACAGAGTCAGTCCGGTTTAGGTTGAAAGTAGCTGTTTTTCTTGTAAAAACAGCTACTTTCATACAACATACACACACTCACATACACACACTCGCACACTCACACACACTCACACACAAACACACACATACTCCTACAGCGTTCTGCACCGGTCAGGTCAGGTCAGGTCAGGTCAGGTCAGACATTTTCATTTAGTGAAATACAATTTGCAAAACCATTTTCTCTTTTAGAGCAATTTGTTTACATTTGATTATCAAGAGAACAAACCAGTCTGTGCCGGTCTGAACCAGTAACAAAAGAAGCTGCTGCTCTGACCTGACAGGTTAGACATGACCCCTCAGATGGGTGTGGTCCAAACTGCTGTGACTCGTGCCTCCCACTTTGACCGTGTAAAAGAGCAGTAGGGGTTTTGATGTCTTTAATACGACCTTAAGGTGACTGTTTCTGAAGTTGTGTATTTGTATGGGTTTAATTGCGTAAATATTGCATAAATCACAATCTCTAAGTGGGATTTGGGGGCCTCAACCAAAAATCATTTTCTGTATTTTGCGGTGCATTTTAGATACAATAATATTTTACGCAGTTTTATTATGTATTTAATTATTATTTAATTATTTAAATTAAAGGGGCTTTTTAGCACATATTTTTTTTATTATAATATAATAGTTTTATCGTCACTATTTAGACTCAATGTCACTGACATTAAAATAAGTGAAATCTCAGTCCATAAACGTCATCAGGGACAAGACAGTGGAACTATTAAAAAACAAAAACATTTAAACCCATCGATCCCCCACGTGAAGCAAGATGGCTAAATGGTAAAACAATATATATAAATTCATATTAATGCAATTATTTTCTTTTTCAAAGTTATCTGTTTTTGCAACAATGATCACACTGTGCATAATCTTCTTTGTTGCAACACTAAAACTTTCCCCTTTGTGGGACAAATAAAGGTGATCTTATCTTATCTTATCTTAAACCCGATCAGATCAAGTGAATTTCGTGTCAGGTTTAATGTGGCAGGTCCCCAGATTTTAGTCGCTCAAAAATACACATTCTGAAACCTTCTTAACAAGAGAAGACCATATTGTCCCCAAGGGAACGTTTGTCTTGGGCTCCAAAGACCAACTCTGTTTAAACGACTGGAGAACTTCAGCTAAAACCTGACAGAACATTATGTTTTGTGTATTTTTAAAACACAGTCAAGCTAACGGGCTAGCATGACTCAGATGACTGACGCAGCAGTCACAGAAGCTCAGGCGTTACCTATGGAGACGTTTGGTCTGAACACCCTTTTACAAACTCCAGGGCCTGGTATTGGTTAAAGGGCCTATCGATGAAAGGGCCTGTGGTGAAAGGGCCTACTCGGTGAAAGGGCCACTACCCCTTCTGTGTTACTCTTTGTGAAAAGGGCTTACGGTTAAAGGGCCTACAGTGAAAGGGCCTACGGAGGGCCTACAGTGAAAGGGCCCTAGCGGTGAAAGGGCCTACAGTGAAAGGGCCTACGGTGAAAGGGACTACGCGGTGAAAGGGCCTACAGTGAAAGGGCCTACGGTTAAAGGGCCTACAGTGAAAGGGCCTACAGTGAAAGGGCTGTGGTGAAAGGACCTATGCTGAAAGTATTATGTGCTTTTTTTTTCGAACCAAGTGAAAATAAAAATAAATGAAATGAGCTTGAACGCAGCAGATGAAATTAACCATGTCTTTAACCTGAACTGTCCCAGTGTCCCACTGTCCCAGTGTCCCACTGTCCCAGTGTCCCAGTGTGGGACAAATAAAGTTCTCTTTAGGGCTGAAATATATTCACAATTGAATCCAAATCACACAAAACACTGTCCAGCTCTTGTTCTTTTTATTTTCTTTCTCTATTGCGTTTCATCTCTTTGTCAATGGAAAAGGGCTCAGACACCTGCAGGTCCGCGGCGCCAGGGGCAGCAGTGAGGTGGTTCTGTCTGCGGCTGCGCGGAGGAACAACACTGAAGAGTTTGAATATTTGTAGTGATTCTGCAGAAAACGCGCAGAAATCCCGGGTAAACGCGGGTACACGCGGGTAAATGGAGTCGTGTCGTGTCTGCTGCGTCTCAGACCAAGTGTCCGGCCTTGGGCTAAATACGTCTGCTGCACGCGGAGGGAACACGGAGGCTTCAAAATCACAGGTGAACAACAGCAGCAGCAGCAAGGCCCTGTGTCCAAATGTGTGTCACGTGATGCAGAAACACACATTCTGACACGCACAGAAATGTGGACACACAACTTTGACTTTTATCTGCAGAAATGTCACACATTTTCACACAAATGACACTTTTTGTGACGTGGAAAAAGCACTTGTTGAGGCACAAACACCTGACATGAGCTTTTTGTCCAACTTTTTGTCTTTGCTGTGGTGTCGGGAGGGCATCTGACTTAATGCTGTGCTGTTTCAGTGTGACCGATGCTGCAGACGTTTGGAGTGCAGACCTCGCAGGCGCGCGCAGGCGCACGCAGACCTCGCAGGCGCCGCAGACCTCGCAGGCGCCGCAGACCTCGCAGGCGCCGCAGACCTCGCAGGCGCCGCAGACCTCGCAGGCGCCGCAGACCTCGCAGCGCCGCAGACCTCGCAGGCGCCGCAGACCTCGCAGGCGCCGCTCTTCACACACGTCTGTGCGTTTGCTTTTTGTCCTCTCTTCCTCTTGACTTTTGTTTCATCTCTGTTTGTTTTTCGACTCAGAAAACTTCGTCTGAACTCGCCCGAGGACTTGTGTCTCCAGCTGAGGTTTGTCTCCTCGTTTTACCGGGTTTAAAGTACGTTTGGTTAGTGATGTCACGAGTCAGCTGTCCCTGCGCCGAGTATTGAGAATAATCATCACATTTAACCATTATTATTATTATTAACATCACAAGCAAAACGACTCTAAAAACCGACATTTTCATTGTTTTCTTAACACGGTGCACGACCCGCTTGTGACACTCCCAAAAGTCCAGAAACTCTTTAATCCAGATAAAATGATCATTTCTAAACCCTTTGGACTGGACCAAAGGGTCACAGCTCGAGTGTTATTTCTTTATTACTTTGTTTATCACTTTATCATCATTTATTTTTTATTAGATTATAGTTTATTAGAACTTGGAAAATTAAAACGTTACACCTGGCAAAATGAAATATTTACAGTTTGCATAAGTTTATTACTCGACAAATTGGGTGTAGTCCTTGTTTAGACCCAGTTTAGTCCTGGTTCGGACACGGTTTAGTCTGGTCCAGACCGCGGCTTAGTCCTGGTTCAGACCCGGTTTAGGTCTGGTGTAGACCTGGCTCAGACCCGGCTCAGACCTGGTCCAGACCCGGCTTAGTCCTGGTTCAGACCCGGTTTAGGTCTGGTGTAGACCTGGCTCAGACCCGGCTCAGACCCGGTCCAGACCCGGTTTAGTCCTGGTTCGGACACGGTTTAATCCTGGTTTAGACACGGTTTAGTCCTGGCTCAGACCTGGTTCAGACCTGGTTCAGACCTGGTTCCTGGTCTCTCTTCAGCTCTGGAGACGTGTGTTTGGAGCTGCAGGATGGACTCGCCCTGTTACGGTCGGCCTCTGGTTCAAAGCTCCTTGACCTCACTAAGATGGCCGCCGCCGCTGCCAAACAGGAAGTGAAGCAGCTCCTGTTCGAAGATGGCCGACAGCCTCTGGCGTGCTCAACGTAAACATTTTCTCACTTAAACTCGTTCTGCGTTTTACTGCTTAAGCCTGTGGTGAGTCGCCCCCTGTGGTTACTCTGTGGAACTGCAAGAGAAACGTCCTCTGATGAAAAGCCTTCGGCTCGGGCTCTCGCCCTGATTGGTCCGAGTGGTCACATGGTACACTAACTTCCACTAAAGCGGCTCCCGGGCTTGGTTTAACCTAAAGTTAGTTTTATTGTTCATAAATATTTATTTCGCAGAAAAATATCAACATTTTCTGCCACTGACGCGATAAAAAATGAACCGAACATTAAAATAAATGAACTTCAAACAAATAAAAAATGAACCGTAAAAGTCACTTCTTTAAAACCGACAAAATGCTCTTTTAGTTTATTTTGAACAACATTTGTTTCAGGAGAAGATTTAACGACGAGTCCAACCAAGAACCAGCAACGGCCAGGATAAGACCAGGACCAGTTAATACAGACCAGAAGGACCAGGACCAGGTAAGACCAGGACCAGGTAAAGACCAGACCAGTAAGACCGAGGACCAGGTAAGACCGGGACCGGGGCCAGGACCAAGGCCGGGGCTCAGATCCTGGTCTTGTCTCTAACACCTGGTCCTGGTCCTGGTTCAGATCCAGTTATAATCCGCTCTCTTCTCAGACTTGGAGCCTCGGCAGCAGAACGGCGCAGCTTTGGTCACGACAAAGAAAAGAGTTCCAGGATCTTCTCTCATCAACCCTGGAACTAAAAAGTACAACTCTGGTTGGTTCTTTTGGTTTGGTTCTGGTTTTGGTTCTTTTGGTTTGGTCTTTGGGTCTGGTCTTTTTGGGTTTGGTTCTTTTGGCTTTGGTTGTTTGGTTCTGTTGGTTAGTGGTTCTTTGGTTTGGTTCTTTTGTTGGTTTTGTTCTTTGGGTCTGAGTTCTTTTGGTTTGGTTCTGTTGTTTCGGTTCCTTTTGGTTCTTTTGGTTTGGTTCTGTGGGTCTGGTTCTTTTGGCTTGGTTATTTAGGTCTGGTTCTTTTGGTTTGGTTCATTTGGTTCCTGTTGGTTGGTTCTGTTGGTTCGGTTCATTTGTTCTTTTGGCTTGGTTCTTTATGTCTGGTTCTGTTTTAAACGTGTTTTGTTTCAGAAAGCGTGAAGCGACCGGCGTGGCCTTCGACGACCCAGACGACGACTGAACTTTCGCTCAAACCTTTTAATCCTTTTAGATTTCACTTTTAAAAACTGGATAAAACGTGAAGCTGTTAAACTATTTATGATTTTACATCATGTCAAAAATAAAGATATTATATTTTAAAACGTGTCATTGTCTTGTGTCTGTTAAACCTTTACTGAGGAACTCGAGTAAAATCACATTCAATCTTATTCGAAAACAAGAAACATGACGTTATTTAAGACTTGTGCCTTTTGTTTAATGTTAAGAGGTTAAAAATCGCTTTGGAAACGGCTTTTTTGTCAAAATGTCCTGAAATAAAGTGGATGAGACTAAAAGTATAGAGTAGTTTACTCTGTAGTTTACTCTGTAAGTTGACTGTGTGTGTGTAGTTGACTGTAGTTGAATTGCCATTGTCAATGAACAAAATTCACAAACATAGGAACTTGTCATTAAGGTGCAACATAGAACACTGAGCAATAATAAAAACAACATATGAAATCAAAAGGGCATGCATTAAGAAACAATTAAAATTTACTATGGTATATAATAAAAATAGGCATTACTATGTACACAAGCATTTACAGTTAAATGTACAGTTTTGAGTGCAGAAAGTGACAGTGCAGTGAGTGATGAATAGTTGCAGTTAAAGTGAGTCATGAGTCCAACGGCAGAGGAAGAAACTATTCTTGTGGCGGGAGGTTCTGGTCCGGATGGACCGTAGCCTCCTGCCTGAGGGCGTGGCCTCCTGCTTGAGGGGAGTGGTTCAAATAGACCATGTCCAGGATGAGAAGGTCAGCTGTGATTCGACCTGCTCGTGCCCAGAGCCCCTGGAGACGTACAGGTCCTGCGAGAGATGGAAGTCTGCAGCCGAATCACCTTCTCAGCAGAACACACAATGCGCTGAGTGTGGTGGACTGTGTGTGTGGTGACTGTGTGCGGGTGACTGTTGTGCGGGTGACTGTGTGCGGGTGACTGTGTGCGGGTGACTGTGTGCGGGTGCTGTGGTGCGGTGGACTTGTGTGCGGTTGACTCTGTGTGCGGGTGACTGTGTGCGGGTGACTGTGTGCGGGTGACTCTGTGTGCGGGGTGACTGTGTGCGGGTGACTGTTGTGCGGGTGACTGTGTGCGGGTGACTGTGTGCGGGTGACTGTGTGCGGGGTGACTGTGTGCGGTTGACTGTGTGCCGGTTGACTGTGTGCGGTTGACTGTGTGCGGGTGACTGTGTTGCGGTGACTCTGTGTGTGGCGGGTGCACGTGCGTGGGGTACTGGGCTGTGCGCGGGTGACTGTGTGCGCGGGTGACTGTGTGCCGCGGGTGACGTGCGTGCGCGCGGGTGACTGTGCGCGCGGGTGACTCTGGTTGACTGTCGTTGACTGTTTGCAGGAGCTGATGCAGAGTCCACCGGCTGAAGCGTCTCTTCGTCACCAGGATCCTGAAACAGTTCGAGTGCGACACGTTTTTCTCCCTGAGATCAGTCTGGACCAGTACAAGCTGCTGCCCGGGTCAGTCTGAAGTGGTCCACAATATTTATGACTAAAAGGTTCATATTCTCCCTTCACTCAAAAAACACATCTGAAAAACCTGGTTTAGTCCTGGACCAGAGACCTGTTTTTAGCTTCCTGGTTTAGTCCTTGTTTAGACCTGGCGTTTAGTCCTTTGTTTAGTCCTTGTGTAGACCTGGTTTAGGACCTGGTTTTACGACCCTGGTTTAGTCCTGGTTTAGTCCTTGTTTAGTCCTTGTGTAGACCTGGTTTAGACCTGGTTTAGTCCTGGTTTAGACTGGTTTAGTCCTTGTTTAGTCCTTGTGTAGCCTGTTGTTAGTTAGTCCTGAGACTGGTTTAGTCCTTGTTTAGTCCTGGTAGGACCTGGTTTATTAGACCTGGTTTAACGTCCTTGTTTAGTCCTGGTTTAGTCCTTGTTTAGTCCTTGTGTAGACCTGGTTTAGTCCTTGTTTAGTCCTGGTTTAGACCTGGTTTAGACTGGTTTAGACCTGGTTTAGTCCTGGTTTAGTCCTTGTTTAGTCCTTGTGTAGACCTGGTTTAGACCTGGTTTAGTCCTGTTTTAGTCCTGGTTTAGTCCTGGTTTAGTCTGGTTTAGACCTGGTTTAGTCCTGGTTTAGTCCTGGTTTAGTCCTGGTTTAGTCCTTGTGTAGACCTGGTTTAGTCCTGTTTTAGTCCTGGTTTAGACCTGGTTTAGTCCTTGTGTAGACTGGTTTAGTCCTGTTTTAGTCCTGGTTTAGTCCTGGTTTAGACCTGGTTTAGTCCTTGTGTAGACCTGGTTTAGTCCTTGTTTAGTCCTGGTTTAGTCCTTGTTTAGACCTGGTTTAGACCTGGTTTAGACCTGGTTTAGTCCTGGTTAGTCCTGTTTAGTCCTGTGTAGAACTGGTTTAGTCCTTGTTTAGTCCTGGTTTAGTCCTTGTTTAGACCTGGTTTAGACCTGGTTTAGTCCTGGTTTAGTCCTGGTTTAGTCCTGGTTTAGACCTGGTTAAGTCCTGGTTAAGTCCTGGTTTAGACCTGGTTTAGACCTGGTTTAGTCCTTGTTTAGTCCTTGTGTAGACCTGGTTTAGACCTGGTTTAGACCTGGTTTAGTCCTTGTGTAGACCTGGTTATGTCCTTGTGTAGACCTTGTTTAGTCCTGGTTTAGTCCTGGTTTAGTCCTTGTGTAGACCTGGTTTAGTCCTGGTTTAGACCTGGTTTAGTCCTGGTTTAGTCCTGTTTTTGTCCTGGTTTAGTCCTGGTTTAGTCCTGGTTTAGACCTGGTTTAGTCCTGGTTTAGTCCTGTTTTTGTTCCTGGTTTAGTCCTGGTTTAGACCTGGTTTAGTCCTGGTTTTAGTCTCGGTTTAGACCTGGTTAAGTCCTTGTTTAGTCCTTGTTTAGTCTTGTTTAGTCTGGTTTAGACTGGTTTAGACTGGTTTAGACCTGGTTTAGTCCTGGTTTAGACCTGGTTTAGACCTGGTTTAGACCTGGTTTAGACCTGGTTTAGTCCTGAATCTAAGGTCTGGTCTTCTGGTTTGGTGTTTCCAGATTTCCCGGCGTGTCGTCGGAGCTGCAGGAGGAAAATGGCGTCCAGTACAAATACGAGGTTTACGAGAGCGACTGAAGAGAAAACGACACAAACGTCATGGCAACCAATGATCAATAAAATGTGAACATTATTCAGAGTTCAGTTTCTCTAAGGTGTTTAGTACAGTCTGAGCCGGGTCTGAGCCAGGTCTGAACTGGGTCTGAGCCGGGTCTAAACCAGATCTAAACCGAGACTCTGTTTAAACACTTTCCCTGGACAATTTGAACGTCATTTTTCATCCTTTTGTTTTGGAGTTTCTTTGACGTTTCTCTTTTTCTCGCCTGGACTTTTCAGACGTGTTTCTATGGCAACAGCAGCGTCTCTTTACAAAAGTTTGGCTCGGTCCTTGGACCTGGAGTCTGCCTCTGAACGCCGCCGTCTGATTGGCTCCTCAGTGAACGCTGCCTTCTGATTGGCCCGTCTCTCTCTTATGAGCCGCACACACTTTAGATCTGCTTTAGTCCTGGTTTAGTCCTGGTTTAGTCCTGGTTTAGTCCTGGTTTAGCCTCTTCTGAAGACTTTTTTTGTGATGGAGAATATCTGAGGAAAAGGAAAAAGTCTCCAGGTAAGTGGACGAGTCTCGGTTTAGTCTTCGTCAAGTCTTTTTTTAAACCTGGTTTAGTCCTGGTTTAGTCCTGGTTTAGTCCTGGTTCAGTCCTGGTTCAGTCCTGGTTTAGTCCTGGTTTAGTCCTGGTTTAGACCTGGTTTAGTCCTGGTTTAGACCTGGGTCAGTCCTGTTTTAGACCTGGTTCAGTCCTGGCTCAGTCCTGGCTCAGTCCTGGCTCAGACCTGGCTCAGACCTGGCTCAGACCTGGCTCAGACCTGACATTTGATCTCATAACTGAGTCAGTCTGAACTCTGTTGCGCCCCCTGCTGCTCAGAAGGTCAAGTCCATAAAAACCAATGATCGATTCAACTTTAATGACGTAATTTTTCTACATGTTCAAAATTATTACCCTGGAAATTCATTTTAAATGTGCTGTGATTTAGTTTATTTTGATGTCTAATTGTTGTAATTTTGAAATTGAAAACATTAAAATGGAACCAATAAGAACATTGTGGGTTCTTTTCCGTGCCTAAGGCTAACTCTGGTACAATGCATCAAATTACAACGTTTATGTTTAAAATAAATCAATAAAATTAGTACATCTTTGTTAGACTCCACTTTTTGGCATGATTTACCTCCAATAATTTAAAGTTTTCTTCCAGCTCATTCAGCTTTTTCTCCCTGTTTCTTTTTTTAAAGCTATAATTTGTCCTCTCAAAACTGCTTTGGAAGCATCCCAGAGGATGGGCGGAGAAGTTTCCCAGTATCATTTTCTTCCAAATAATTCTTAATGATGTTGGACATTTTGTCCTTAAACAAAGGGTCATTAAGCAGACTGGCATTGAACCTCCAAAGGGTGTTTTTAGTCTTTCCTCCAGATCCACAGAGATGTAGATTGGAGCATGATCACTTAGGTCTATTGTGCCTTTATCTGCTTCAGTGATGTTAGATCTGTCTTTATTGAGGATAAATATATTCTTCATTCATTTACAGAACTTCTTAGTCATTGTTCCTCCAGCGCCTCTTGAGTTCAACACGCCTAATATAGGCTGATTGTGAAGATTCCAGTCGCCGCCACAGATTAGGGTTCCCTCAGAGTGGTTTAACAGGTCCTTCATATCAGTATAGAAGGTGATTTCGCCCCCCCCCCCCCCCCCCCCTGGTGGCAGGACGTCATATTTTCACAATCAAACAATAATTGAACCTTGTCCGTAAAAGAGACTTTTGATCATTGAAACCCGGTGAGAAAAACCTTGGCTCCGCTCAAACTCTACAGAGGCCCAAAAATGAAAATAGTGTGAATAAAAAATAGTAAACACATGCATTTATATATTAATGCAGATATACTGACCACTTGAAAAGCTAAATCAGCTTGTTTTTACATTCTGTATTGAATTTTATACATTTCCACTATCTATTAGATTCTTATTTATATATTTAAAGATTTTTAAACCAAGATGGTTGTTAAATGCTTGGCCACATTGTTATGTGTGGGACTCGGTGCTGCACACAATGGGTCTGAGTGGAACATTCTCTTTGTGAATTTTGGGAAGGCCATAAATGCATGGAATGGCTTCCCCAGGATACAGTCTGTAATACAGAAGCCTGTCTATCAACCTCCTCTTTTTCCAAGCTTCTGTAAACAGTCTATCACCTTCTTCTTGTAGCCACTGGTCGGAGGTGATAACAATGTGGCCAAGCATTTAACAACCATCTTGGCACCTATTGGTTGGGAACTCGGAACATCATGTGGAAAACACACACACTTTTGTGGACAAAGTGAAACATCTCCAATTTGGACCCAGATGACCTGTGGTTTTCTTATGATGTTGTGTCTCCTCTTCACCTGCATCCCGACCCTCTGAGGCGGTAGCAGCGTTAGACGAGACTGGAGGGAAGACACACCACCTAACAGGAAAGGACCAAAACTGACACTGAACACATTGCTGCAAACTACTAGACATCTGTATAACACCACATACATTCAATTCAGGGGACATTTTAACAGACAGATCCACGGCTGTGCCATGGGCTCGCCCGGTCTCTCCCAATAGTGGACCAACTTGTACATGGAGCATTTTGAGAAAGAAGGCACTGACCTCCTTTTCAGGCATTGCTCCAAGTCTTTGGTACCGGTTACGTGGATGACACTTTTGTGAAATTAAGAAACAAGAGCTGGAAGTCTTCTCAGAGTACATCAATGCGGTGGACCCTCATATCGGTTACAAGAGAAGATGCAAAGGAGAACCGCTTGGCCTTTCTTGATTGTTCCACTATAAGAGGAGAAGACCCGGGAAGCTCCAGATAGAAGTAGTATAGAAACCCACTCACACTGACCAGTACCTGTCTTTGGCTCTAACCCACAACAAGCACAAGCTGGGAGTATCAGTAAACACTACAAAGCACAAAGCACAAGAGGTGCCACCAGCTCAGAGGGAAAGAGGAAAGAGGAAACACACGGTCCGGAATGCTCTCTCAGCCTGTGGATACCCGACTTGGGCTCTGAACAAAGTGAAGAGAACCAATAAGCAAGGACAAAAGCGGACCAAAAGGGAAAAACAGAACCAAGAAGAAGGGGTGTCTCTATCCCTTATGTCTCAGGACTGTCAGAAAAACTGCAAAGAATTTTAGACAACACGAAGTCCCTGTTTATTTCAAACCAGCAACACGTTAAGGACAAAAACTGGTTCACCCTAAGGACAAGATGCCGACACAAAAAACAGATAGCAATGTAGTGTATTCTATCCAATGCAGTGAAGAAAGCTGTTAAAGAGCGGTACATACGGGGGACTAAAACAGCCACTGCCACAAGAGGCTTATCAGCAAGAAGACACGCGAGTTCAGGACCCCAGAGCGCCGTGCATCTTCATTCTTAAAGCCACAAACCACTCTATTGAAGACAGTGAGGTGGAGATTCTGAGCAGGAAGAAAAAAGATGGTTTGAAAGAGGAGTTAAGGAGGGCAATCTTTGTTAAAAAGAGAGATCCTTCCTTAAATGTAATGGAGGTTTAAGATTCAACCTTCCAGTTGTTTATAATGTTCTGCTGAAACCCTGGAGACGCCCTGGGCATTCGGATGCTAAATAGGCACTCAGGTGAGGCAGGGAACAATAGAACAATAGGCCCATCCAGTTTCTATGGGCCATTAGCAGGAGGTCCCGCCCTGTGGGCAGGGCTCTCACAGAGTAGGATATAAACAAGAGTTCTCAGACTTGTTTCTCTGATTGAGAATGACCATTGGATGAGAGTTGAAACGTTTTGTTTTTTTTCTAAAACAGAGTCCAGATGACTACAACTGAATCTTTTTCTACATACAATGGAACACTCCTGGACGAATGAGGGATTACACCGACCTGATTGCAATACTGTACTACGTCTACTCCTGCAATACTGTTATAATCCTGTGCAATACTGTTATACTCCTGTGCAATACTGTTATACTCCTGTGCAAGTACTGATATATACTGTGCAATACTCCTGTGCAATACTGTTATACTCCTGTGCAATACTGTGCTATACTGTGCAATACTGTTATACTCCTGTGTAATACTGTAATACTCCTGTGCAATACGGTAATACTCATGTGCAATACTGTAATACTCCTGTGCAATACGGTAATACTCCTGTGCAATACTGTTATACCCCTGTGCAATACTGTTAATATCCTGTATGCATACTGTTATACCCCTGTGCAATACTGTTATACCCTGTTATACCCCATAGCCTGTGCAATACTGTGAATTTAGCCCTGGTCGCAATCTGTGACATATGTCAATCATCCCCATTTTCGAATGAATTAATGACAGCTGTAATCAAGAGTGTTATTACTTTTCTAAGTTATCTAATTTGTATTATTATTATACTGTGCATAATCTGCTTCTGTACCCCTTTGTTGCAACAGTGGAATTTCCCCATTGTGGGACAAATAAAGGTGATTCCTATCTTAAGTAAATAATATTGCAATCCAGATCATGTATTTACACATCTTAAGTTATATTTATTTTATTGAGTGATTTATTGTTTATGTTAATGAGCCCTTTTCTTTATAGGCCCAGCTAGTTTCAGTGGCCTTAAAAACATGGAGCTCCACTTCCTGCAAAGTCCTGGAAGTCCTGACTCTGGCAACAGCAGGAGCCCGGTGCATGTTTAGTTGTCTGCATAAATTGTGATAACACATATTTTCAGACACATTTTCGCTGCGTATCAACTGACCTAACGGCATGATAAGTTGAACACAATGGGGTCCCAGGATTGACCCTTGGGGCACCACACAGGTCAGGGGCATCCGGTCAGAGACACAGTTACCAATTTCAACAAAGTACTTCCTGTCTTCCAGATAGGACTTTAACCAGTTTTAGCGCAGTGCCAGTGATGCCCACCCAGTCCTCTAGTCCTCTGTAAGAGGGTCCTATGATCGACAGCACAGACTTTAGAAATCTGGTGGGTAACACATGTAGATGACCTCAGACTGGTGATGATCTCCTGGACAGTTTTTGTCAGTTACAGGTGCAAAGTGAGTCAGCTCTAAGTGTGTAGGTGGTTTTGAGGGTTATTTTTTGCATTGACTAGAATTTATAGCATTTTTAATGCCCTGAATTTTGTCATTAAAGAATAATGCAAACTCATTACACTTGGATGTGGAAATGAGTTCTAACGGCAGCTGAGCTGGAGGGTTTGTTCATTCTGTTTACTGTGGCAAACAGGACACGCGAGCTGTTACTGCAGCTTCCAAATATTTCAGACAAATATCCTTCCCTAGTTCTACATAAGATGAGGTTGTACATGTACAACTTCTCTCTGTAAATCTCTTTTTTTAACCTGGAGCTTTGACCTGCGCCATTTCTGCTCGGCCCTTTTCTGTGCCTTGTCGGGTAAAAAAGCATAACGTACAAAAGTTTAAGTTACAAAAATGTAATGAAAACATGAAATTGTAACGCGCAAAATTGTTGGGTACAAACGTGTAACGTACAAAAGTGTAACGCGCAAAAGTGTAACGTAGGTGACGTTTGGATCTATAGATGCGACAGAAGACGATCTGACTCAGAATCTCTCTTTTGTGCCTCAGATGGACGAGTGTTTGGCGCAGGGATTCAAACCCTCGGCTCTTCTCTCGGACTGGAACCCGCTGCTCCGGGCCGTGTTTCTGGGGCGACTGCGTTTGACCCGCCTCCTGCTGGAGGGCGGGGCTTATGTGAACGAGAGCGATGCTTTAGGCCACACCCCCCTCATGGTCGCCATAACAACGCCACACAGAGACCACCAGAGCTGCCCCCGACACAGGATGGTCCGGTAAGGGACTAGAACTAGACTAGTTCTGGTTTAGACCAGTTCTAGTCCTGGTTAAGGCCTGGTTTAGTCCAGTTCTAGTCCAGTTCTAGTCCTGGTTTAAGCCTGGTTTAGTTCTAGACCTGGTTCTAGACCTGGTTCTGGCCCTGTTCCTCAGGTACCTCTTGGACTGCGGCGCCGACCCGAACATTCAGGATAAATCTGGTAAGACGTGTCTGGTCCACGCGGTGGTGGCGGGAGTGGAACCACAGACCGTGTCGTTGCTCGTGGACAGCGGCGCGGACCCCGCCCTCCCTGACCACCTGGGCTCGTCCGCGCTCGTTTACGCCGTCAAATCTGGAAACCGCGACCTGCTTCGCCTCCTGGTGGACGCCTGCAGAGCAGCAGGAAAAGAAGTCATCGTCATCACGACGAACACAGACCAAAAGGTCAGATGCCCTCCCCAATCTCTTTATTTTGTAGACCAATGAGACGTCATCAGCACCGACTCAAAAACAAAGGCCAGATGCCCTACCGGTATGTCAAAAAGAAATCATTTAAATTTAAAGTCAAAACAATCTGAATTTGTTATTTCAGTTTGTTTTATTGTTATATTTTGTATGCATCAAAATTAGCATTAGCATTGACCCATAAACACAGAAGAGTCTCAGGTGAAGTTTTCTCCTCTTGTCCTTTTCTTCTTTCTAAGATCAGGAGCTTGAGGGTTCTTGCTGTTCCTGTACTGCACATACTCTACTTCTAAAATCGAGAGGGATGTCAAAAACAGTCTGCAGAGCATCGTGAACTTTAGTATAATATTTCTGAGCAACAGGACAGTCCCAGAACACACAATAGTGGTTTGCCTCCTGGTGGCGCTGTTTCTCCAACAGTTGCATTTCCCTGTGAATAATGAGCACTTTGACACTAGGAAGTTATGAAGAAACGTCCCTCCCAACATGTGACTTTGAGCTCCTCCTCTGGGATGAACACCACACTTTCCCACTCTTCATCTGTCAAAAGCAAGATGACCTCTTTCCCATTTGTTTTTGATATATTTAGTGAGAGTATTTGTCCAGATTAGAAATGCATTGATATAATTTAGATATTATTCCTTTGCAAATTCTGATTTATAAACCTTGATAAACATCTCAGTCAGAGGGTTATAATGTGCATGACTTTGTTTAATTTCTTGGTTATAATAACTCCTTATTTGTAAAAAACCTATTAAAAGTCCTGTTTCTCCAAAGTCAAAGGATTCTTTCAACATTTCAAAGCTTTTCATGTGATTCTCTTTTACAATCTGGTGAAAAACCTTTAGACCTTTTGTAATCCAGACCTTGAATCTCAGGTCAGTTCTATTTGGTCCAAAACCTTGGTCATAAACAACCAGTTTAAGATTTGAACATCTTTGTTTAGTTTGTATGTTTTGATCAGCTCCTTCCATGTTGTAAACACAGATTTTACCTAGGGATTCTTAACTTCCTCCAAATGACTCAACCGTCTGTCATCTGCCAGTAAGGCCTGTACAGGAACCCCCGGCACAACATTACACTCAATATTTTTCCATTGAGCTTCATATTCTGGGTCACACCAGCAACGCTCTGATTTGAGCTGAAATAAAGTCATTTTTTAGACAAGGCAAACCCCGCCTCCTTTTTCTTTTGATAATTGTAGAGTTTTAAGGGTAAGGGTTAAAGGGAGCCTCTCAGATGACCATTCATTTTAATTCTTGATGTTGGACCATCGTAAAGAGCCCCAATATTTTTGTATTATTAAATCATCGATTTTAAATGTGTTAAGCACTCTAAATAAATAAGTCCAGCTAACAGAATCAAAAGCTTTCTCAGCGTCCAGACTTATTATAAAGCTTTGTTTTGTTGTTTTTGAATTTGGCGCATTATGTGTAAAGATCGTCTTATGTTGTCTTGTGTTTGTCGTTTGGTAATAAATCCCGTCTGATCTTTGCGGATTAAATTTAGGAGGATTTGTTCCATTCTTTTGGTCTTAATTGAGGTGTATAAACGATAGTCCACATTCAGAATAAAGATGGGTCTGTGGTTAGGGTTAGGCACAGTCAAGTCGGTCAGTGTCCAGGCTCATTATATATTCAGTTGAACTCGTGTTCTCGTTTGTGTCTTAGTGTGAACAGTTGATGAGCGCTCCTCTTCCTCTTCCTCCTCTGGATCTGTCCTCGCACTTGTCCTGCTCCTCTGAGAGTCAGCGCCGCTCTCCACCACAGGGGGCATCAGCGAACACGAGCCCTCAGCCCGGGAGCCCTCTGCTGGGGGTGTGTGGTACTGCAGCGTGCACAGGCGAGTCTGAACTCACTTCAACGGTCATTTCCTCGTTAAAAAACATCCTGGACTGGACTGTGATGGTGGTGTTCGTTCACATGAGCACAGCAAACGAGCAGGATTCACTGAAAATGAAATGGTCGGACAATGTAAATGTTCAATGCCATTTCAAAAGTTCTCTAAAAACATGACAAAAACAAACCTGAAGTGTCCTAATCAATACCTGCATGGTTAAAGTCATATAAGCACATCTGACGCTGGTCTCACACTAGTTTGTCCTCTCCCTCCGAGCCTCAAAAACACTCCGTTCTGAATCTCCTCCATAACTGACACTTTCTCCATCGAACCCAGGACCTTCTTGCTGTGAGGCGTGAGTGCTTACCACCGTGCCGGCCGTTTATCCTAATCCTAAAGGCGTCACACCACAGACGCACACCTAGCGCCCTCTGCGGAAACATGTATCTCAGGTTCAGGTAACTTTACAAGTTCCTTTTACAAACATAGACCTCGGTGCATAAAAAGAGCCCACGACTAAAAGTTTACAGTCGGCATAAAAAGAATCACAGATGAACAAAGAAGGTGCAAACAAGCGGACAGTCCTCCTGAAGCAGGTGAACCCACAGCGCCCCCTCTCTCTCAGAGCAGCGCCGTGCCTCAGACTGGTCCTGGTCCAGACCCTGGTCCAGACCCTAGTCCAGACCCTGGTCCAGCTCTGGACTCCGGTGGGGCCAGGTCTGACCCGGATGCCCTTCCGCTGCAGGACTTCGGGCAGCACCATCGCCGCCTGCTGCCCGACTGCGAGAACGCGGATACTTTGGGGACTCAGTGAATCATCGACGTTTTTACCGTTACGCCTGAAAAAACGGTTTGGAGAGTCTTAGTGAACGAGGATTCGATTCCCGGCTTTTTCCACGTCAGCCCTCCGAAAATACTCTGCCCGCTTCTGCAAGTGGATCCAGGACCGGACTGACTGAACCTGGTCCAAACTGGGTCTAAACCAGGTCTAAACTGGGACTGAACCAGGGCTAAACCAGGACTAAACCAGGACTAAATCAGGACTGAACCAGGGCTAAACCAGGTCAAAACCGGGACTAAACTAGGGCTTAACCAGGTCTAAACCAGGTCTAAACCAGGTCTAAACCAGGCCTAAATCAGGACTGAACCAGGGCTAAACCAAGTCTACACCAGGACTAAACCAGGGCTAAAGCAGGTCTAAACCGGGATTGATCCAGGTCTAAACCTGGTCTAAACCAGTTCTAAACTGGGACTAAACCGGGTCTAAACCGGGACTGAACCGGGACTAAAACAGGACTAAACCAAGTCTACACCAGGACTGGACCAGGACTAAACCAGGACTAAAGCAGGACTGAACCGGGACTAAACCAGGACTAAACCAAGTCTACACCAGGACTGGACCAGGACTAAACCAGGACTAAAGCAGGACTAAACCATGTCCAAACCAAGTCTAAACCAGGATTGAACCTGGTCTAAACCAGTTCAAAACCGGGTCTAAACCGGGTCTAAACCGAAACTAAGCTGGGACTAAACCAGGTCTAAACCAGGTCTAAACCAGGTCTAAACCGGGTCTAAACCGGGTCTAAACCGGGACTAAACCGGGACTAAACCGGGACTAAACCGGGACTAAACCAGGACAACCAGGTCTAAGGATGTGATTACTTGGTCGTAAATTTATTTTTATTGTGAGGATCAAATTAAAAACTGAACTCTTTTAATGTAATTGTGAATCAGAACAAAAAACAAATGAAAGAATCCAATTTTACTGCTTTTATTTTAAAATTAAAATCAACTGAAGAAATGATACATGGATTGTAAGATCGCATTTGAAGAGAACATGAACTCTGTTTTGTGGAAAAGTGATACTTTCACACTCACACACACACACACACACACACACACACAACACACACCATTATAACGTACATATTTGCTGATTTACTTTACTATCCAAACAAACAAAAACACAACCAGAGTCACATTTAAAAATAAAAAACAAATAGACGTCAAACTAAAACCCAAAAAAGTAATCAGTGACATTTAAATTTAAAAATAAAATCCCGAATTGTCCATTTCCATTATAGTCTGAATGTCAGGGAGCTGCTTCAAATAGACCATGTCCAGGGTGAGAGGTGTCAGCTGTGACTCTGACTGCTCGTCCCAGAGCCCTGAAACGTACAGGTCCTTCAGAGATGGAATGTCTGCAGCCGATTCACCTTCTCAGCAGAACGCACGATGTCGCTGTAGTCTCTGTTGTCCCTGGCTGCTGGCTCCAGCGTACCACACGCGTGATGAGGAGCTGAGGATGGACTCAATGATGCCGATGTAACACTGCACCATCATCTGCACTGGCAGCTTGGCTTTACTCAGCTCCTGCAGCGGAGTTACATCCTCTGCTGGGCCCTTCTGATGAGGGAGCTGATGGGCTCCCACTTGAGTCCTGCGGTGATGGTGTGCCGAGAAGCGGAAGGAAGTCCACGGTGTGAATGGGGATTCTGTCATGATGAGGGGGGCTGGGGGCTGTGACTTTCCTGAAGTCCACCATCCATCTAACACCTTCTCTCGGGCGTTGAACTCCAGGTTGTTACCGCTGCACCAGGACACCAGCCGGTCCACCTCCCTCCTGTAGACAGACTCATCCCCGTCCGAGATGAGCCCGATGGAGAAAGTACACAGGTGATCCTGTGCTGATAGTTCGAGTGTCTGAGACATTCTTCCCCAGCCGTACACACTGCCTCCGATCCGTCAGGAAGTCAGTGCTCCCCCTGCAGGTGGAGTCAGGCAC
Organism: Chaenogobius annularis; assembly: GCA_015082035.1. NCBI lineage: Eukaryota > Metazoa > Chordata > Actinopteri > Gobiiformes > Gobiidae > Chaenogobius > Chaenogobius annularis. The sequence continues at coordinate 37,559 of BJKM01001280.1, read as the reverse complement.
GTTGAGCTGGGAGAGCTTGTCCTGGAGCAGAGCAGGGAGGATGGTTGAATACAGAGCTGAAGTCCACAAACAGGATCCTGGCGTAGGTTCCTGGGGAGTCCAGATGCTTCAAGATGAAGTGGAGTGCCAGGTTGATGGCGTCGTCTACAGACCTGTTGTCTCTGTAGGCGAACTGCAGGGGGTCCAGCTGGGAGGAGGTGAAGGACTTGAGGTGGGGCAGGACCAGGCGCTCAAATGACCATGACTACAGACGTCAGAGCCACAGGCCTGTTGTCATTAAGTCCAGGGAGGTGTTAAAAATGTCTGTGAAGACGGTGGCGGGAGAAACACTGTCTGGTCCAGCAGCTTTTTGGGGGTTGGCTTTCCGAAATAGTTCAATTTAATTTATTTTTGTAATGCCCAAAATCACAACAGTAGTTGCCTCGAGGGGCTACAGTGGAAAAACAGAATAAAAACAGAATAAACAATGTTCATAGGGACTTGGTAATGTCACAGCATGCTGTGTCCTTAGACAGATGTCCCAAGCCCCCCTGTCCTTAGACCCTCCTTCTCGGCCAGGAAAAACTACTAAACCTCTTTGGGAAAAAGTAGAAACCTGTAGGAGTTCCACAGTGAAGGAGAGATCCGAGTTCCTCGGACGGACGGGCGGACACGCCTCAATTTGCAGATAGACGGTGGAGCCGGATCCACTCAGGAGGAGAACCAATTCCTCGAGGCCGATGAAGAACTGTTCATCTGGAGTAGAGACCGTTTCTCCAGGCAGTTGAGGAGCATCTGGATCCACAGGTCCTCGATGTGCCTGCTCCACTCCCGTCTGGGAAGTGGGAGAAGAAGGAGAAGCGATGAACAAATTGCCAGTGAAATTCAATATTAAATATTGTTTGATAGAAAAGTAGTAGGAAACAGAGGATAGTGCTCAAGCTGCCATACTTCCACCAGCAGAGTTGCTCCTAGGGCAGCATAGCTGGGAACTGTAGGTTTTATATCTGTTCCTAACTGGCCTGACCATAAGCCATTTCAAAGAGGAACGTTTTAAGCCTGGTCTTAAATGAAGAGACTGTGTCGGCCTCTTTATCATGGAACGCATGGACAAGTTTTTCAGCATTACTTTTAGGCAAGATTTTTCTGATTTTGGCTATATTACGCAGATGGAAATAGGCTGTTTTACAGGCTTGATTTATGTGCGCTTTGAATGGTCGAATAAGACTCCAAGGTTTCTTACAGTGGAGCTGGAGGCTACACTGATGTTGTCCAGTGTGACTATCTGCTCAGATAAAGCGTCTCATAGATGTTTAGGGCCTAGTACAATGACCTCGGTTTTTTCAGGGTTAAGAAGCAGATAATTAAGTGTCATCCAAGTTTTTATATCCTTCACACAAGCACCAAGTCTGTCTGCTTGATCGGTCTGATCAGGTTTCATTGATAAATACAGCTGAGTGTCATCTGCAGAGCAGTGGACGTTAATGCCATGCTTTCTGATCATGTTACCTAACGGCAGCATATAAAGAGTAAACAGAACTGGCCCGAGTACTGACCCCTGTGGCACACCGTAGGTTACTTTAGAACAGGGTGAGAAGCTCTGATTTACATGAACAAACTGGTACCTTTCCGATAGGTATGATTTAAACCAACACCCCTCTAACACTCACATCACATTTTAACCTCTGCTGTGGAATGTTGTGGTCGATGGTGTCGAACGCTGCACTGAGGTCCAAAAGAACCAGGATTGAGACCAGTCCATCGTCAGCAGCTAATAACAAATCATTTGTAACTTTAACTAGTGCAGTTTCAGTGCTGTGGTGGGCTCTGAACCCTGACTGGAAAACTTCAAATAAGTTATTGTCCTGTAGATGGCGACAAAGCTGTTTAACTACAAACTCTTTCAAGGATTTTAGAGACAAAGGGTGGATTTGAATTAGGTCTGTAGTTTACCAATAGGTCAGGATCAAGATTAGGCTTTTTCAGAAGCGGTTTAATGACTGCATGTTTGAAGGACTGTGGAACATAACCACTTTCTAATGAAGTATTTATTATATTAAGAATAGAATCTATAATTAGGGGGAAAATGTCTTTGAGGGAGTCTGGCTTGGAATCGGGTCTAGAATACAAGATGACGCTTTAGAGGACATAATGGCTGACGTTATCTCTGCTTGATCAACAGCAGTGAACCTTTCTAGTGTTACTGATGTGATTTATATGGGACACTAGTTTTAACAGCTTGGGCTTGTTCAGGGCTAATAGTGGGAGTCATTTAATCTAATTTATCTCTGATTGTTTATTTTATTGTTAAAGAACAGAAGAAAATCCTCAGAGCTGAGGGATTGAGGGCTCAACTGCGCAGTGACAGTTTGTTAGCCTGGCTACAGTGCTGAAAAGAAATCTAGTGTTATTTTTGTTGACTTCTATTAAATTTGAATAGTATCTGGTTTGGCCTAACGAACAGAGCCTGCTTATAGACAGTAGGCAGAATTTTCCATGCTTTTAGGGATTCCTCCGTATGGGAGCGACGAAATGGTCTTTCTTATTTTCTAACTCTTTGTTTATGTGAACGCAGTTCTTCATGTACCATGGGGAGGCACGTTTTGGCCTAATGACCTTCTGCTTTAGTGGAGCTGCAACATCAAGAGCGGACTTCAGAGAACTCATGGTCAAGTCGACAAATTAGATCACTTACACTGGGACTAAGGCCGTTCTCAGCAGGATCACATGACATGTCGCTGAATATTGGCTGTATTATTTCTTTTGAACTTTGAGATAGATTTTTCGATATTGTCCTTTTCATTATGACTTTATCCTGTGGGGCTGGATAATCTTCAAGAAACAAACTGAAAAGGTAATTAGGAAATGATCTTACAGTATAGGGTTTTGAGGGAAGACAATGAGGTCACTAATCTCTTTTCCATATGTAGAACAAGATCTAGAGTGTGCTTGTGACTGTGAGTCGGTTTATTTACATTTTGAGCAAAACCAATTCTATCTAACAGGGGTGTTGAAAGAAGTTACTCGAGAGCGTTTATCGTTCACGTTCACGTGGATATTGAAATCTCCAACTATCACTACTTTATCCCAGTCTAACACCAAGTTTGATATAAAGTCTGAGAACTCTATTTAAAACTCTGGATAGGGACCAGGAGGTCGGTAGAGAACCACGAACAGGACTCCTTTTTGGTTTCTCCAATTTGGACATGTGAATTGATAGCATGAGGCTTTCAAATGAGGCTAAATGCATTGTTAATTTTAGGACTCAAGAGTAGGCTTGAGTGTGAGATCACTGCCACACCACCACCTCGGCCTGTGCTCCTGGCGGTCTGAAAGTTAACATGAGTGGGTGGGGTGGGCTCATTTAGTCTGACATAATCATCTTGTTGAAGCCAAGTTTCAGTTAGAGCTATAAGATCTATGTTATAATCACTAATGAATTCATGAATTAAAAGCGATTTAGAGGAAATTGACCTAATGTTTAGCAGTCCACATTTTATATGCTTATTTATTTGTTTATTTGTATCATTTGTGAGCGCTATTTTTATTAAGTTATTTTGTCTGACGCTGAAATTGTTTTTCTGAGGTTGCTTTTTGGCATTATTGCACGAGCGACACACAGTCTCTATCTGCCTTGAGTCTGAACACTTAATTTGTGACAGAGCGGGCGAGAGCTCAGCGACAGAGGAGCGCCTTACACTGGGCTGCTCTGCGCCTGGGGCTCATCCCTGGGGAAATAGTCTGTTCACATTCTGTTCCTGAACTGAGAGAGTAGTGGGGGAGGTGGGGAACCGGGGGTTGGGTTGGCAGAAGTGGCCACCGTGCGGAAAAGGGTGGTCACATCAAACCTGGTGAGTAGGAAGCGTTAAATTTCTCAGGTAGTTTTCGGTCATCTTGCCGGCATTGGGGCTAGTTGTTTGTGAGCAGCCGGGCAGCCCTCCACACGGAGGCGGGGTTGTTGTCAGTGAACTGCTGCTTCAGACGAGTATTGTACTGTGATCTAGCGTCTCGACACCTCTTTTGCTTAAAATCCATACTTAGCATCTTTGAAGAAACAGTGACTCATTTTTTCCAAACAGAATTTCCTCCAGAGCATGTGATTTTGTGCTTCTCCACTGGGATGTACCACACTTTTTATTTATTTATTTTTTGATAATTGAGTGTCAGGACACGGAATTCTGGGACATTACCAAGACCCTTATGAACATTGTTTAACCTGTTGTAGAAAAAGATTCAGTTGTAGTCATCTGGACTCTGTTTTAGAAAAAACCGAAAGGTTTCGACTCTTATCCAAGAGTCCTTCTCAATCAGAAAACAAGTCTGAGAACTCCTGTTTATATCCTACTCTGTGAGAGCCCTGCCCACAGGGCGGGACCTCCTGCTAATGGCCCATTGAAACTTAACTGGGATGGCCTATTGTTCTATTGTTCCCTGCCTCACCTTGAGTGCCTATTTAGCATCAGAATGCTCGGGAGTCTCCAGGGTTTCAGCAGAACATTATAAACAACTGGAAGGTTGAATCTTAAACCTCCATTACGATTTAATGAAGGATTCTCTTTTTTAACAAAGATGGCCTCCTTCACTCTTCTTTCAAACCATCTTTTCTCCTGCTCAGAATCTCCACCTCACTGTCTTCAATAGAGTGGTTTGTGGCTTTAAGATGAAGATGCACAGCGCTCTGGGGTCCTGAACTCGCGTGTCTTCTGTGCTGATAAAGCCTCTTGTGAAGTGGCTGTTTAGTCTCCCCTATGTGGCGCTCTTTACAACTTTCTTCACTGCATTGGATAGAATACACTGCATTGCTCTGTTTTTGTGTCGGCATCTTGTCCTTAGGTGAACCAGTTTTTGTCTTAACGTGTTGCCTGGTTTGAAATAACAGGGACTTTGTGTTGTCTAAAAATTTGTTGCAGTTTTCTTCTGACAGTCCCGAGACATAAGGGATAGAGACACCCCTTCTTCTTGGTTCTGTTTCCCTTTTGTCCTGCTTATTGGTTCTCTTCACTTTGTTCAGAGCCCAAGTCGGGTATCCACAGGCTGAGAGAGCATCCGGACATGTGTTTCCTCTTTTCCTCTTGCCCTCTGAGCTGGTGGGCACCTCTTGTGCTCTGTGTTGTAGTGGTTCTGAATCACTCCCAGCTTGTCTGCTGTAGTGGGTGGTTAGAGCCAAAGAGCAGTACTGATACCGTGTGAGTGGGTTTCCTATATACTTCTATCTGGAGCTTCCCGTCTTCTCCTCTGATAGTGGAACAATCAAGAAAGGACAAAGCGGTTCTCCTTTGCATCTTCTCTTGTAAACCTGATATGAGGGTCACCGCATTGATGTACTTGAGAGAGACTTCCAGCCTCTTGTTTCTTAATCGTCACAAAAGTGTCATCCACGTAACGGTACCAAAGACTTGGAGCATGCCTGAAAAGGAGGTCAGTGCCTTCTTTCTCGAAATGCTCCATGTACAAGTTGGCCACTATGGGAGAGACGGGCGAGCCCATGGCAAGCCGTGGATCTGTCTGTAAAAATGTTCCCGGAATTGAAAGTATGTGGTGTTAAGACAGATGTTAGTAGTTTGCAGATGTGTTCACGGTGGTCAGTTTGGTCCTTCCTGTAGGTGGTGTCTTCCTGCAGTCTCGTCCTAACCGCTGCTACTGCTCAGAGGTCGGATGCAGGTGAAGAGGGACACAACATCATAAGAAAACCATCAGATCATCTGAGTCCAATTGGAGATGTTTCACTAACAAACTACTAGACATCTGTCTTAACACACAATACTTTCTATCCCGGGGACATTTTCGCTTGGAATCGCTTGGCCTTTCTTGATTGTGCCACTATCAGAGGAGGAAGACGGGAAGCTCCAGATAGAAGTATATAGGAAGACACGAAGTCCCTGTTTATTTCAAACCAGGCAACACGTTAAGACACAAACTGGTTCACCCTAAGGACAAGATCCGCACAAAAAACAGAGCAATGTAGTGTATTCTATCCAATGCAGTGAAGAAAGTTGTAAAGAGAGACTAAACAGCCACTGCAAAGAGGCTTTATCAGCACAAGAAGACACGCGAGTTCAGGACCTCAAAGTGCTGTGCATCTTCATCTCAAAAGCCACAAACACTCTATTGAAGACATTGAGGTGGAGATTCTGAGCAGGAGAAAAGATGGTTTGAAAGAAGAGTTAAGGAGGCAATCTTTGTTAAAAAAGAGACTCTTTCCTTAAATTGTAATGGAGGTTTAAGATTCAACCTTCCAGTTGTTTATAATGTTCTGCTGAAACCCTGGAGACGCCCCAGCGGCATTCAGATGCTAAATAGGCACTCAAGGTGAGGCAGGGAACAATAGAACAATAGGCCCATCCCAGTAAAAGTTTCAATGGGCCATTAGCAGGAGGTCCCGCCCTGTGGGCAGGGCTCTCACAGAGTAGGATATAAACAGGAGTTCTCAGACTTGTTTCTCTGATTGAGAATGACTCTTGGATAAGAGTCGAAACCTTTCGGTTTTTCTAAAACAGAGTCCAGATGACTACAACTGAATCTTTTTCTACAAGGCGAATGAGGGACGAATGAGGGATTACACCGACATTGTTTAACCTGTTTTTCACTGTCGCCCCGCGAGGAAATCACTGTTGTGATTCTGGGCTAAAAATAAATTTAATTGAATTGTATAAATGATAGTCCACATTCAGAATTGAGATTGGTCAGTGTGAGGCACAGTCAAGTCGGTCCGTTCCCTCTTTAGATATTAAGGATATGATAGCTTCTTTCCAACTCGGAGGATCCGAGCATTTTCAAGAGCCCAGTTAGGTTGATAAAAGCAAAGGAGTAAGTGTGTCTTTAGAGCTTTATACCACCCTGAGGTGAACCTCAGAGATTTATTGTGTAGTCTTTTGATTGCACTTTGAATTTCAGTAGTTGTTATTTAAGCACCTAATCTTTTTTGCTCTTCGGTCATGCCGGGTAAAGTTTAGTTTAATTTATTTGCCATTTGTAGTTAAAAACCATACGTGAAAGACATGCGCAAAAAAGCCCAAAGTGCACAACAAGACAGTAGCGCCTGGGTTTGAAGCGCTGTTTTACATTTCGGCACCAGGAACCTTTGACCAGAGGAAAGAAGCTGAAAGTCACTGCACAAAAGGGTGTGGCCCATCATTTACAAAGGGCGTGGCCTCGAGCACAAAGACCCAGGATGCAGCTGGACGTGGCCCTTCTTTACAACCGCGGCACAGTTCTCATCAAAGTTCTGTTTTGAGTCAATAATTATCTTATTTCCTGAAATAATGAAAGTCATAAAAATAAAACCAAACCCAGAAGTATTTGAAAGTTGATTTATTCCATTTTTATTGTCTAAAAATAATGCTAATAGCAACTAGCATGCTAACAGCAACTAGCTAGTGTTGTGTGTGCAGTGTGTGTAGTGTGCGCAGTGTGTGCAGTGTGTGTAGTGTGCGCAGTGTGTCTAGTGTGTGCAGAGTGTGCATTGCGTATAGTGTCTGTAGTGTGCGAAGTGCGTGCGAGTTTTTGGCCTTTGTCTAATGTTTTTGTCGTGTTTGTGCAGATTTCGTGGCCGTGGCTCCGCCCCTCCAGCACGGCGTGTCTCAAGATGACACAAAGCGCCGGCCGTTCTGTCGTCGCCACAGCGTCGACGTGAGAGATGGCGACGGCCTTCTGAGCGCAATCCAGATGCCGTCTTCAGGCCACGCCCACAGGAAGACCACTTTCGGCCGGAAGATGTCGTACGATAGCGCCACCAACACGACGCACTCGGCATCGCACCCGAACTTACACCAAGAAACGCGTCCACCCAAAGCGGATGAGGACTCCTGCGTCTACGGCCTGAAAAATGTGATTCGTCTGCGTCGCTTCGAACATTACAACTCGGACTCGCAGCTGCCGCAGTTTGGAAACGTGAAAAACTCCGGTGCGGTCGGACAGGAGCGACGTAAACCAGGCAGCGTGACCTCGCAGGAGTCGGGAGAAAACAGAGCGCTTTTTGAACGTCGAGGCTCTGGCGCGTTACTGCTCGACCACATCGCACACACGCGGCCGCGGTTTTTACCTCCACTGAACCCACACGCGCCCATCCCACACATCGGAGTCCCCTCTGGTGTTAACTCATGTGTTAGCTCTGGGGTTAGCCCGTGTGTTAGCTCTTGTGTTAGCTCCTGTGTTAACTTGTCTGTTAGCTCGTCTGTTAACTCGTCTGTTATCTCATGTGTTAGCTCATCTGTAAGCTCTTGTAGCAGACGGAGCAGCCTCACGTCGTCCAAACCGCTGCTGCCGTGCGCTCCGTCTTTCCCCAAAGATTTGACCGTGAAAAAGACCCTCTGGAGGCGTCACTCGATGCAAAGTGAACAGATAAAGGAGCTGTCCAACTTTGAGGAAACCTTTGGACGATAAAGGAAAGAATGGTGTGTTAAACAGTTCAGAAAAAGGAAAAGAGTTCATTCGGAAAAACTGATTGCAACCATTTTAAAAGTTGATGATGCATGTAATTTTGTGTTATTTTACGTCATAAATCATGTTTCAGCTGATGTCACGAACATAACTCATGTTCTCTTCCTCCTGACACTTTTTAACACTGACGTTTAGTAATTCCAGTTTGTGTGAGTGAGGGGCGTGGCTAAAGCTAGTGTGCACAGGAACAGTTTTGCCTCATTTCTTTGACTTCTCTGCAAAGCCTCTACGCCGCGTTTGAACCTCTCTTTATGGAATGCTTTGGCTTTGGATCATGTTAGACGCATTATGAATATCAGATTTTGGCTCTTGACAAAGCGAGTGCCGCGCGACGACAAACAGGAAACAGCTGTTGCTAACGTGCTTTGCTAGCTTTGTGTTGCTAAGACTCAACATATAAGTTAGCATCAGTGGAAACAGCGCTTTAGCACAAGATCAAGTCAGAGTTTGGAGACGATCGATTATTTTGTGTTTCTCTGCTTTTTGCCTCTTGTTTTTGGCCTTCTCTCTGATCCAATTGTTGATCCTCAGCAGACTTTTGGACATAAAAGGAAAAGAGGATAAAAAGTCATTGGATTTTGTTTGTCATAATCCAGCGAAATATGATACAGACATTCTTTATGTGACCCTGACCACGTTTGAGTTTAGCATGTCCAATGAGAGCGAAGAACAAACACCCAGCAGCCTCACGCAGACCAATGGGGTCAAACCGGAAAGTCCAATGTGGATCGACGGATCTGGCAGGTCCGTTTTGTCCTGAATGCGCCTCGTTTGACTCAAATGCACATTTCGAAAATCTAGCCCTTGTATTTGAACAAACTTGTGGGTTAGAGTTCAGCCCCATCATCAGGACACGTGGTCGTCACAGTAGTTTTTAACTAAATCCTAAGACCCAAAACCACCAGGTGCCCCAGTGGGTACAGTGCGTAAGTGTTGATTTAACCAACGCTGCTGGACTTATTTGTGTGAGAATCAGACTTCTATATTTAAAATGGCTCTCCAGTGCCCCCTGGAGACATTAATTTCCAACCATTTTGATCACACTTCAAGCCAGGGTTGATCTGCAGCTCTCCCACAGTCGCAGGGGCCCTTTATCCCTGCTTGCAGTTTTAAATTGACTTTACGGTGTTTTTCCCCAAAAAGTTTCCTGAGAATTAAAGCCACTAAAAAGATACTTTTTAAAAACCACAAAGCACTTTTTTCTTTTTCAGAGGTGAATTGTCAGGTCTAAATGTGAACTTAGACATGTAAATGAGAATAAATCAATAAACAAACATTAAACAAGAATGTTTTTATTTGACATTTCAGTTTTTCATTTCATTTCATTCTTTGTAGACTCTGTCAGTGACCAAAGCTCCAAAGTGTTTCAGCGTCAGTGATTCTCAGAGGAACATACACGATGCTGTGTCTTCAGAATCCTAATGTAGAGCCGTTTTCAGTTTCTCTTTTGAAGCCTAAACCACATGATAAAGTACTGCAAACGGACTGCGACTAATGATCATCTTAGTGTTCGACGTCAAACGATTATTTCTATTGAACATCTCCATTGTCAGCGCTGAGCCCAGGCACTGCTCCTGAGGCGGGTCAAATGCAGAGGACAAGTGTATCTTCGGCAACAATAAACTTAACTTTACCACTCCACCACGAGCAGCAGCAGTTTTAGTTTCAGGATTATGAGCGATGGTTTCAGGAGGATTTGTTCGTTTAGTCCGTGTAATAGCAGGCTTTGTCCGTGTAATAGCAGGCTTTGTCCATCAGGTGGCGCTCTGCGTGTGTATGCAGCGAGGGCAGCAGTGAAGAGTGTCGTGGATGAAGAGGTCACACTCCACACAGAAAACAGCGCTACACGATGGACACTCAAATACCTGCAGGAGACAAGTACTTCTTACTACTACTTCAAACGTGTAAAAATGTCTGATGGAAAGTAGAAAATACTCACACTTTTGTCTCTGAGTTCGCCCTGACAGGCCTCGCAGAACCTGCCACAAAACGCCACAATTTAAACTTTGAATCGTCATAAAAACCACACGTGAGTTTCATTTGAACGTTTCTGACCGTTCTCCCTGATGCTCGTCCAGCGGCTTCTCTGCGAACGCCTCCAGAGGAAAGAGATGATGAAAGGAACGCGCCAAATGTGGAGCCGACACCAGAGTCAGACCTGAGTCAGATTTGAGTCACAACAGAGTCAGACGTCAGACCAGAGTCAGGTCTAAACCAGGTCTAAACCAGGTCTAAACCAGGTCTAAACCAGTGCACACTGGACCCAGGTCGAATCAGACATAAAATCCATACCACAGACTTTGCACTCGACCGGGAGCTCAGTGTATTTTCCGTGACACTGAGGGCAGAAGTATCCTCCGAGAGAGAGACCAGAACCAGGACCTGGACCCGGACCACCGCTGCTCTCCAGGTGACTGAAAACACAGCAACAGTTGGCCAAAGTGACACATCATAAACGACCTGCAAAAAGGCCCACAACGTGCCAAGAGTTCACCACGACTTTGTGCCATACATCTTGTATTTAAACAGTTAATCTGTGTTATAGTTCACAAAACCACCGCGTAACACATTTGTGCTTGACTTGTTTTTGTCAACAGGTGACATCCAAGAGTCATTCTCAATCTGTGAAACAAGTCTGAGAACTGTTTATATCCTACTCTGTGTAAGCCCTGCCCACAGGGCGGGACCTCCTGATAATGACCCATTGAAACTTAACTGGGATGGGCCTATTGTTCCCTGACTTTTGGCTCCCTCTCCTTGAGTGCCTGTGTAGCATCAGAATGCCTCGGGCGTCTCCAGGGTTTCAGCAGACCATTATTATGACCATATGTAAAACGTATCGTTTTTCTACAAAGGAACACTCCAGGACGAATGAGGGATTGCACCGACAGGTGACAGGGTTCTTTCTTTGAAACAGTTTTCCCCGGAAAATTATGTTATTTCCTTTTGAATTTGTCCAACTCTTTTTGGATAGGAGTTAAAGCTGCATTACAAACTTTTCTTGTGCATTGATAAATGTCGAGTTTCCCCCCATAAACTGTGTAAAATCGGAACACGCACACTCCTCACCCAAAAGATCACAAACTTGTACGAGAGAGTTTTAAAGCCATTCTAAAAGCTGTTCTAAAGCTGTTCTAAAGTTGTTCTAAAGCTGTTCTAAAGTTGTTCTAAAGCTGTTCTAAAGTTGTTCTAAAGCTGTTCTAAAGTTGTTCTTCAGCCGTTCTAAAGCTGTTCTAAAGTTGTTTTTAAACTGTTTTAAAGCCGTTTAATGCTGTTCTAAAGCCGTTCCAAAGTTGGTTTTAAGCTGTTCTAAAGATGCTTTAAAGTGGCTCTAAAGCTGTTTAAAATCTGTTCTCAAGCTGTTTTGAAGCCGTTCTAAAGCTGTTCCAAAGCAATTTTAAAGCTGCTCTAAAGCAGTTCTAAAGCCGTTCTAGAGCCATTTTGAAGCTGTTCCAAAGCAGTTTTAAAGCTGAGCGAGGAAGTTGAAAGGCAGATTTAACTACTTAATTCTTTCACAGATTCAAAATCACGTACAACCGCTTTGAGCTATTATGGCTTCAATTTCCAATGTGTGTATGTGAGTTTGGGTGTGTCCTGCTGGAGCCGTCACTCACGCCATGCTGAAGGACGGCTTGGCGTCTTGGTCACTCAGATTCACCATCGTGTGCTGAGGAAAACCTGAGGACAAACACACCACAGGGGGCGCCACTGACATGAGAAACTTTAAGGAACATTGTGCGGATTATAAATAACCATTATTTAATTCAAATGATTGTTTCTATTGTGCATTGAGACCAAGTACATTTTTAAGAATAAAGTGTATTATTGATGAACAGGAGAAAGAGTGCCAGAGACGTGAGAAGGTTCCGCAGTGTCTTTACCCATGCGTATGAGCGAGCACTCGGCGGCGGCGCTGGACGGCGGCGGCTTCACGTGCAGCAGCAGCAGATCTCTGAAGTGACCCTCGTCCAGGATCACATGGTACGAGCCGCCGGTCTCTCGGGTCAGAACCGTGCAGACCCGGACTTCTGCTGACAGACCGATGACCGAGACCCGGACTCGCAGGGACTTCAGGGTCTGAGGAGACCAGAGACCAGGACTGAAGCAGGACTGAAGCAGGTCTGAACCAGGTCTAAAGCAGGTCTAAAGCAGGTCTAAAACAGGTCTAAAACAGGTCTAAAACAGGTCTAAAACAGGTCTAAAGCAGGGTCTAAAGCAGGGTCTAAAGCAGGGTCTAAAGCAGGGTCTACACGCGGACGCTCCAGACCTTGATGAGTTCGTAGATGTTGGCTGGGTCACACGTGGTCAAACTGCTCATGACGACTAGAACCTCTCGACTGGTGTGTCCTGGCATGTGTCTGCAGACACACAAACACACAAACGCACACACACGTCATACACACACGTCACACACAAAACCCAATCATGAGCAGAACAAAGCGTGTGTGGACTCTGGGACGGAACAGATTACTTTTATAGTGTTTTAACATTTGAGCGGTCGAAGGCTGTTGTCCAGACGCTGCAGGTGACAGAAAACGTCTCACGTTTAAAGAGATAAATGTGAAACTTTCCTGTCAATGCCTCACATAAATGTAAGACATTTTTTCACACGGAAATAAGACATTTTCTGTGTAAAAACGGCCAAAATGTCACAAATGTCTGTTTTGTGTCAGTTGCAGTTGTGCGTCTGTCGTTCGTCTGTTGTGCTGCGTCTGTCGTGTGTGTCATGCGTGTTGTGCATTTGTCGCGCGTCTGCCGTGCGTCAGTTGCAGTTGTGCGTCAGTTGCAGTTGTGCGTCAGTTGCAGTTGTGCGTCTGTTGTGCGTTGTCGTGTCAGTCGTGCGTCTCACTTGAGCGTGTTGACGGCGAGGCTCAGAGCGTTGAATAAAGAAGGTTCTCCCAAACAGACGGTGTCCAGGGCTTTCCTCAGAGCGAACACGTGTTTGGACGGATTCCCTGGACAAACACTGGACTTAAAAACTCTTCTTCATCTTCATCATCATCATCATCAGGTTCTCTTCACTCCAGTCTCACCTGACAGGTCTGTGAACTTCTCCGCTCGCTTGTTCTTTGTCGTGATGATCCCAACCTCAACACAAAGTTCTCATTACACACTTTTACTACTCTTAATACACTCTTACTACTCTTATTACACTTTTACTAATTACTCTTATTACATGTACTACATGCTTACTACACTCTTATTACAGTTTTATACAGGAAACGATCAGTTCAAACGTGACTCAAGTCTGACTCGGTTAAAAACTGGTCTGGTCAGTTTATTCAGATTAAACTAAACACATGTTTGTACTTCATAAACACATATTTGTACCTGGCTGATGGGATTCTGGTCGAAAAACTCCTCCACAAACTTTTCCAGAAGCTGAAACAAAGAAACAGAGAAACATGAGCCCAGACCGGGTTTGGTCCGGGTTTGGTCCGGGTTTGGTCCGGGTTTGGTCCGGGTTTGGTCCGGGTTTGGTCCGGGTTTACTCCAGACCTTCAGAGTGGAGGCGAGTCTTGTGGGTTTCAGATCCTGGTCTTCCATGGTCCGAGAACAATCCAAGACCACAAACAGGTGACGCATCTGAAACACAAGACCTGGTTTAGTCCTGGTTTAGTCCTGGTTTAGTCCTGGTTTAGTCCTGGTTTAGTCCTGGTTTAGTCCTGGTTTCTCACATTGAGACTTTTTAATCACATTTGAACCAAATCAAGTGTAAATCTGAGAATGTTTCTGAATAAAGAGTTTTATTGACGACATTTAGGTTTAATAATGTCTCTGTTTGTTCGAGAAGTCACATGAATCCTATTGTTAGCTGCTGCAGCTTAACCCGAACCTTAGACCCATTCTTATAATAGATCCATGCTTAGATCTCATTTGAGTTTAAAGATTCTCTTTGGTAACTCCTCCTACTTTAGCCCTACCCTGTGACTTCCTCTTGGCTGACACTCCTCCTCCAGGACTGGACTCGCCTTTATCTGGTTCAAAATGTGTTTCAAAGTCTTAATGTTCAGTAGGACTAAGTGTTTGCACTGACCATTCCCAGGCGCACTTGACCGTGGCTCTCGGTCACTCTGAAACAAAAACACATTTAGATTGAAGGTGACGTTTCTGAGGCCAGATGATGGTTTCGCTCTGACCTTTTCCTTTTGGACTGGAACAGGATTTCTTCAACTGTGGCTTTGAGAGAACCAGACTCATCCTCCTTCAGAACCTCCCTGAAACACAAGCATGAGACCGCTGAGGGACCACTGAACCACACTGAGGGACCACTGGGGGGCAGCTAAGGGACCGCCGAGGGACCACTGAACCACACTGAGGGACCACTGAGGGGCAGCTAAGGGACCTCAGAGGGACCGCCGAGGGACCAACACTGAGGGACCACCGTGGGACCAACACTGAGGGACCGCTGTGGGGCCGCCATGGGAAGCTGAGGGACCGCACTGAGGGACCACACTGAGGAGGGCGACCACACGGACCGCACTGAGGAACCACTGAGGGGCCGCGCTGAGAGACCACACTGAGGGACCGCAGAGGGACCTCTCTTTTGTCACAGTAAACGTTTCTGTCTGGTGAATTCTAACGCGCTTGTGTTTGCTCTGAAACGTTTCTGATGTTGTGACTGTCGTTGGTTTCAGGCCTTTTGGAGGTCGTGAGGGTAAAACTGTGAATGAAACTGACCATGTCCTCTCGTAGCCGCCTTCCCAGCGTTTGGCTCGTTCCGGCTCCTCGTCCATCTCCTCAAAACACAAGAACAAATGTTCAATCACAGAAGCCGGTGTAATCCCTCATTTGTCCAGCAGGGTTCATTTGTAGAGAAAGCTTCAGTCGTGTCATCTGGAGAGTTTTTAGAAAAACAAGACACTTCAACTCATCCAAGAGTCATTCTCAATCTGTGGATTTACTCTGAGATTAAGCCCCGCCCACCGGGTGGAGCCTCCTGATAATAGCCTGTCTGTTTACAGTTTTGCTTGAAACTAATCTTGTTTGTTACTCTAACAGCCCTGTAAGGGGCCATAGAAATCCTATTGTTAGCTGCTTCTGCTGCAGCTCTTCATCACTGATGAGTACCTAATTATATATTACATACTGTATATATAAATACTGTTGTATATTACGGGTAAATGACCCTTAAACATTCCTGTTTAAAGAGGATTATCTTTTTGAAAACAAATGTCCTCCTTAACGCCTCCTTAACACCTCTTTACAACTTTCTTCACTGCATTGGATAGGGTTTTACATGGTTGTTAGGGTAACAAAACTGTAAACAACTATAATCAGGAGGCCCGGTGGGCGGGGTTTACTCAGGGTAGGATAAATATCCGAGTTCTCAGACTCGCTTCACAGATTGAAAATGTCTCTTGGATGAGAGTTGAAACATCTTGTCCAGATGAAACGACTGAAGCGTTTTCCTCAAACACAAATCTGTCCCGGAAATGTTTAATTGTCCCATTAAATCCAATAAAAGTCAAAATAATAATTCATATTTTTACAGGACAGTTATGAATATTTATTAAATAAGCAGATGGTGCTGCCCGGTGGTCGAGTGGTTAATGCACAGCACAAGTCAAATCAAGTCAAATCAAGTCAAATCAAACGGATGAAATGCAGCAAACGTAAAGATAATGATATAATAATAAGTAAAGCCTGGACTGGAATAAACTTCACTTTCACGGACACAAAAACGCGTGGGAAGATAAACCCGAGCAGAAACAGCCGATCTCCGAGATTCAAATGAAAATCCTTACGTTTCGAAGTGGAAATGATCAGTAAATAGTCGGATTTGGTCGAAAAAGTCTCACTTTTGTCACAATCGGCTCCGCGCGCAGCAGAAAAAACATCCGGAAGGAAACAAGCGGCAGGAGAAAGGTTCTGGTCTTACTTTGGTCAAACACTGCCCCCTAGCGCACACGTGAAGAAATATATAATGACGTAAAATAATGGACTTAAAAAAAAAAAATCAAACAAAATCAAATTTGGCCCTGAACAAATCCACAGTAGCAAGCGATTTAATCTTTAATTACAATAACAATCAACACAAGTTAATGCATGCCCTTTTTTGATTGAATATATGTTGTTTTATTATTGCTCAGTGTTTTATGTTGCACCTTCATGCCGAGACAAGTTCCTATGTTTGTGAATTTTGTTCATTGACAATGGTAATAAACTCTTTCTGATTCTGATTCTGATTAATATAACAGATTTCCCTGATAAACTATGAACATTTTAATTCTAATAATGTTTAGAGTTGCAGCGAGTAATAGAAATATTGACTCATCATCTATAAAAGCCAGCAGTGTTTGTCTAAAGGTGATGTTTATTTGGGCCAAACACACTCTAAACATACTATATAAATAAAGGCTTAATTTACTCAAACTAAACCATCAATAATGTGAACCAATCAGACTGGTCCGATTGGTTTGGGTTCAGTCTGAGGCCGCGCTCAAACTGGCCCTGGTTCTAGTCCCGGTTTAGACCCGGTTTAGTCCCACTTTAGACCCGGTTTAGTCCCACTTTAGTCCCACTTTAGTCCTACTTTAGTCCTACTTTAGTCCTACTTTAGACCCGGTTTAGATCCGGTTTAGTGCCTTATTGTTCAGGCTGAATCTGACTCGGGATCAGCTCCGAAAATATCCGGAGAAAACCGAGTTCTCTGGATGTGCGCGCGCAGTTCAGCCGAAACAGACGCTACGACACGAAGCAGACAGGTGAAGTTCCGCTCTTAAATGTCTAAATAATCTTTTCCGTGGCACGTTTGAAACATAAATAAATCCACATATTTACGTCGACTTCCGCAGAAAACCCGGGCGTCGTTTTGGAGCTTTTACGTTTGTGTTTCGGACAGTTTCGCAGAGTTTCGGCGTCGGAACTAAACACCTGTTGTTTTCACCTGTTTTCTTCTTCTTCTTCTTCTTCTTCTAAGAAGAGAATTTAAAATCATGACTTTAGAAATATTTTAATCCCGATACAAGGCTGAATCTTTTTAAAAGTAAAATCATGTTTGTCTGAAAATGCAAATGCTCTCATTTTCTCTCTCTGCACTTTGTATTTTAGTTCTTTTCACTGTTTTAAACGGGCGTCACAACCATTTCTAAAGTGGGCGGGACACAAAAAGCAGGTCACGTGTCCTGGTTTTATGGGTCATTTTTACAGTTTTACAGCTTCAGAAGTGTAAAACCTGAGGACGAAACCTCGTTACTGCTGTTATCATTCTTAATTAGACTCAGTGAATGAATTCGCTGTATTTAACGTCATTAACGAGGAGAAACTTTAGCACTTTTTATTTAAATGATCCCTGAAACATCTCCTCTGTGCGGCGGAGGTCAGGCCGTGTCTCTGTGCGGCGGAGGTCAGGCCGTGTCTCTGTGCGGCGGAGGTCAGGCCGTGTCTCTGTGCGGCGGAGGTCAGGCCGTGTCTCTGTGCGGCGGAGGTCAGGCCGTGTCTCTTGCGGGGGAGGTCAAGGCCGTGTCATCTGATCGGGGGAGGTCAGGGCGTGTCTCTTGGTTGCGGCGCGAGGTCAGGCCGTTCTCTGTGCGGCGGAGTCAGGCCGGTCTCTGGTCGAGTCAGGCGGTCCTGGGAGGGAGCAGGCCCGTCGGATGTCAGCTGTCTGTCGGTGCCTGCCTTTGCCGGTCACGTGTCTTTGGGCTTTGGCACTTTCAGCAAATAGATCAAGAGAGCAGGGAAACATGAAGTAATAGGTGATACATGAGTGGAGCAGCATTGCTTGTGAGAAGTGGGAGGGGCCAAAATGGACTAATTTTCAAAAAGTGGAATTGGACTTGTTCCCCTGAATGACCGGACCCCAAGGTTGACCCCAATGGGTTTTAGCTGGTTTACACAGTTTTTACCATCGCGTAATAAAAATAAAACAAATGCTGTATGTCTGCTCGAGGGAGACTCATTCAATCTCAAAACTTGGGCCGTCTGTGGGCCGTCTGTGGGCCGTCTGTGGGCCGTCTGTGGGCCGTCTGTGGGCCGTCTGTGGGCCGTCTGTGGGCCGTCTGTGGGCCGTCTGTAATAACTGTGTTTGTGTTTCTCAGAGCTGAAGATGTCTGTGGGCGGCGCCTCCAGGTTTGACCGGGTTCGAGAGTATCCCATTTACGACGAGGTGTTGGCTTTGACTCTCATACTTGTGTTTGACCTAAAGTAAAGCTGTATTAAAACCTTGTCCCTCTGCAGGTTCCGTCAGGTTCTGTGTACAGAGACTTCCCTCCTCCTCCGGCGCCGGTCTACGCTCCGCTGTCGTCCGGTCGGAGCTTCGACTCTCTTCCTCCGCCGCCGGTGCTGCCGGCCGTGAGCCTGGACCCGCTGCCGCCGCCGCCGCTCCCCAGCCAAGGCGCCGTGGGGCCGGAGACGTTCTACCCGCCGAGCGACGAGGAGCCAGAGCGAGGCGAGCCCGACCGTGACGCCTTGGACATCAAACCGGTGCGGCGCTTCATCCCCGACTCGGTCAAGGACTTCTTCAGAGGCAGCGGCCGCAGCAGCAAGCACTGGAGCCTCCCCAAATCTAAGAAGTCGTCCCTGACACCATCTGAAATGAACGGCCAGAGCACAAACGGCGTGCCCTGCTCGCCGCCACACTCTGCCCCACCCTCGCCGTCTCTGCCCGGCTCCTACCGCGACCCGTACGGCGGCTCGGGCAGCTACGTGTCACAGAAGGACGCGCTGCTTTTGGGCGCAGAGGCCTTAGACTCTGTGTCTAACGTGCCCACTAACATGTCGGCGCGGACGTACGCCGAGCGCGTGGAGGAGTATCACCAGCGTTACGCCTACATGAAGTCGTGGGCGGGGCTTCTGCGGATCCTGGGATGTGTGGAGCTGCTGTTGGGCGCCGCCGTGTTCGCCTGCGTCTGTGCTTATGTGCACAAAGACAACGAGTGGTTCAACATGTACGGCTACTCCACGCCGCAGCTGTACGGCGGGCTTGGGGGCGGGGCTTACGGCGTGGGCGGAACTCCGTACACCGGGCCAAAGACGCCGTTTGTGCTGGTGGTGGCGGGGCTGGCATGGATCGTCACGGTGATCCTGGTGGTGCTGGGCATGAGCCTGTATTACCGTGCCATCCTGTTAGACTCATCCTGGTGGCCGCTGACGGAGTGCGCAATCAACCTGGCGCTTGGCGTGCTTTACCTCGCAGCCGCAATCGTTTACGTTCGCGACACGACGCGCGGCGGCATGTGCAACCTGCCCGTCTTCAACAACGGCCTGAACGGAGCCTTCTGCCGCGTGGAGGCGGGGCAAACGGCTGCCATCGTCTTCCTCTTCATCACCATGGTGCTGTACTTCATCAGCGCCGCCGTCTGCCTCAAACTGTGGCGTCACGAAGCGGCGCGGCTGCGGCGAGAAGCCTACGAGAGAGAGGTGACGTACGACGTTACAAAAGAATCTAAACATCAGAATTCTATTATATATAATATAATAATTATAATGTGATAGAATAAGAATGAAACAATTTAATGGAGATTAAGCCACAGATGTCACAGAAATTATGTTTAAAACGCCTCAGATAAATGTCTGTGAATGAGGACATGAAGTGTCCAATCAGAGCAGACTCTGGGTAAACTCAGGGTCAGAGGAATAAAACCTGCTCCAGACCAGGGACGGAAACACCGTTACCACGGCAACAGGCTGGAGGATATTGAAGACACTGAGCTTTAGTTCAAGTCGACCTCTGGAGTCTCACGTTTCACTGAATTAACCTGAAGAAGAACATTTGAGATTTACACAAAGACCGAACGTTTCTCACACTCTTGATTGGAAAATATCACATTCCAATTTTCCTAACAAATATTTTAAGTAGATTTTTTAAAAATCCAGATTCAGTTTACATAGTTCTGGATTTATGTCTTGATTTGGCATCTTTGATTCCGAGCTCTAGACTATTGTAATTTTCAGTAGAATTCTGTACCAGACAAAAACGTCATGAAGAAGTCGCTTTTTCTGCCAAATCGGGTGATGAATTATCACATTTGTACATATTTTAATAATCACATTTGTACATATTTTAATAATCACATTTGTACACGTTTGAATTATAATCACATTGGTACACGTTTGAATAATAATCACGTTGGTACACGTTTGAATTATAATCACGTTGGTACACGTTTGAATAATAATCACGTTGGTACACGTTTGAATTATAATCACGTTGGTACACGTTTGAATTATAATCACATTGGTACACGTTTGAATAATAATCACGTTGGTACACGTTTGAATAATAATCACGTTGGTACACGTTTGAATTATAATCACATTGGTACACGTTTAAATAATAATCACATTTGTACACGTTTGAACTGACTTTGTCTGTTCCAGATGAAGACTATTGCGTCCTCGGCTCCTCTGTCCATTGTAAGTTTCTCCAAACCCTCTGAGCTTTTGTATTTGTCTGGACTAAACACATAAACACAATGACATCATTAAATCAAAATGTCACCAATAATACACTTTATTCATAAATATGAGTCACAGATTTCCACCTTTATGTGGTTAAAATGTGTTTCATAGAAATGCTCTGGTCCAGACTTTGTGCACATTAAACCTGACTCTTGTCTTCAGCTGGAGGGCGGCTCGCACCGCTCCGACCCGACGCCGCTCCCCACGATGCAACCCGACCTGACGGATGGCCACGCCCCCGGCCACGCCTTCCGGGAGCCTGAGATCCTGCGCGGTCACATCCCGGCCGGACACATCCCCAAACCTGTGGTCATCGCCGACTACGTGCCGTGAGTCTCTCTAAACACTATTGCTGCGGGATTTAAGTCAGACGCCACAAAACACTTTTTTTCTTTTACAAATATAACAAATAAAAATGGAAGGGAAAAAAGTAGACCACGATCAGACACGATCAGAGAGAGAACAGACAAACACAAACCCGGCAGACATTTAACGGAAAAGAAAATCAAGGCACAAACAAACCCATCCAAACTTTAGTCCAGTCCAGATGTAATTGTTTCCATATTCACAGATGTCCAGTTTAATGTCTGCGCAATTTGTGTCGTCCATTATTTTGTGAGGCCCTTTTTCGCCGCGGCCAAGAGAAGTTCTAGAGGTAACAGTTTGTTTCCATGGCAGGAGTCCTCAGGCCCAAGTACAGAGGGAGGTCAAATATTCAGGGTTTTTTCATCTCAGTCCAATATTCCTGAGCAACAGGACAGTCCCAGAACATGTGAGAGTCGTTTGCCTCCTCGTGGCGCTGTTTCTCCAACAGTTGCATTTCCCTGTAAATAATGAGCACTTTGATCTGGAGTTATAAAGAAACGTGACACATTCTTCCGACAAAACTCTCTCCAAACATGTGACTTGAGCTCCTCCACTGGGATGAACACACACTTTCCCACTCTTCATCTGTCAAAACAAGATGACCTTCTCTTTCCCATTTGTTTTTACTATACTTAGTGGAGTATTTGTCCAGATTAGAAATGCACTGGGGATATAATTTAGATATTATTTACCCTTGAAAGTTCTGGGGGTTTATTTAAACCTTGGATAAATATCTCAGTCAGAGGGTTATAATGGGACAATCCAGACAATGAATTATAGATCGGTTCTATTTGGTTCAAAACCTTTGGTTCAAACCTAACCCTAATATTTGAACATCTTTGTTTGGTTTGTATGTTTTGATCAGCTCCTTCCATGTTGTAAACACAGATTTTACCCAGGGATTCTTAACTTCCTCCAAATGACTCAACCGTCTGTCATCTGCCAGTAAGGCCTGTACAGGAACCCCCGGCACAACATTACTCTCAATATTTTCCTTTACATTGAGCTTCATATTCTGGGTCACACCAGTAACGTTCTGATTTGAGCTGAAATAAAGTCATTTTTCAGACAAGGCGAAAACCATGTCTGCCACCTTTTTCTTTTTTTGATTATTGTAGAGTTTTAAATCAGATTCGAGGTTTCTGTTTCCTTGCCACACAAATCTAGAGATTGTTTTATTCGACTCATCAAACAGCCGATTGGAGATGGAAATCGGAAGAGTCTGGAAGAGATGGCGAAATCTGGGCAAAACATAAATTTTTATAGTTTCAATCCTTTGATTTAGACTTAAGTCTGGGGATCAGAGTCCATTTTTAAAGATCTTTCTTTATACCAGAGTGGTGAAAAGAGGAGTTTAGTTTTTTTTTCTCTAAAGATTGTTCATTAGTTCTTTATGGAGGACCACACAAAAACAACGGGATATTTAAGAGATTCTGTTTGCCATTTGAAAGGGTAAGTCTTTCTAAAGGACAGAGTGGGGCGCCAGTGAGAGAGAATTTCATTTTTTTGCACATTCAATTTGTATCCAGACATTTCAAGTTGTAAATGCATCACATTGGGTATGGAAATATCTGGTTTGGTTAAAAAAATAGTAAGGCATCATCTGCAGCAGATATAATAGCATTTTATGTTCTGTCCCATCAATTGTAACACCATGAATTGTTTTCGATTGTCTAATAAATTGGGCCAGTGGTTCCAAATACAAAGCAAACAGGAGGGGAGACCAGGCACAGCCCTGTCTCACCCTTTTCTCTAAAGTCAGTGAGTCTGTCAAGTGACCATTGATTTTATGACAGCTTTGTTTTGTTGTTTTTGTATTTGGCGCATTATGTGTAAAGATCGTCTTATGTTGTCTTGTGTTTGTCGTTTGGTAATAAATCCTGTCTGATCATTGTGGATTACATTTGGGAGTATTTGTTCCATTCTTTTGGACATAATTGAGGTGTATAAATGGTAGTCCACATTCAGATTTGAGATTGGTCTGTATGAGGCACAGTCAAGTCGGTCCTTCCCCACTGTAGGTATTAAGGATATGATGGCTTCTTTCACACTCAGAGGATCTGAGCTTTTTTAAGGGCCAGTTAAAAGTTGATAAAAGCAAAGGAGTAAGAATCCTGAGATGTTAGAAAAGGTTTTTTCTAGAAGGATTCTTGTTTGGATAAGATTAAATCACTTTGCCTGTCCCGTATTTTAAAAATTATTCTTTCAGCTTGTTTTTTAAGATGGTAATTTAGAAAAATTGTATCCACTCTCATAATATCTTTCTTTGGTAAAGAGCATTTTCTTAACAATTTCCTGTGAAGTCAGATAATTAATTTCTCCTCTTATCTTTTTAATTTCTTGTAGCATTTTAGGACTCCCCTTTTTAGCATTGGTTTTCATCCAACAATTAAATTTTTTCTCCCTTTGTTTCTTTTTTTCTGAGGCTATGGCTATAATTTGTCCTCTTAAGACTGCTTTGGAAGCATCCCAGAGGATGGGCGGGGAAGTTTCCCAGTATCATTTTCCTCCAGATAAGTCTCAATGTTGTTGGACATTTTGTCCTTAAACAAAGCGTCATTAAGCAGACTGGCATTGAACCTCCAAAGGGTGTTTTTAGTCTTTCCTCCAGATCCACAGAGATGTAGATAGGAGCATGATCACTTAGGTCTATTGTTCCTGCTTCAATGATTTTAGATCTGTCTTTATTGAAGATAAAGAAATAGTCTGTTCTGGAATAGAGTATGTGGATTAGAAAAATTGGTATACTGGCGTGCCCTAGGGTTCATCCCCAGATGTCAATCAGTCCTATAGTCTAGGGATGTCAAGATTATTTGGTTAATCAATAATCGTTATCCAGGTCACAATATAATCATAATTAAAAAATAATCATGACAATTTTAGAAGCTAGTTCAATCTATTGTCTAAAAAATGGACCTAAATGTAATAAATAACTTTTTAATCTCTGTTTTTATCATATTTAATTTAATTTTGTCTTTCAGAAAGTTCAGTTTCATGAAGCAAGTCACAAACTTGAGGAATAGTAACACGTTAGACCATGGAAATGAAAGAAAAGTAAAGATTTGACTATTGTTTAGTCTCTCTCTCTATAATCGTGAATAATTGTTAAAACGTGATATTTTTTATCACAATAATAACACTGCAATTTGATATCGTGACTACCCTTCTATATTCTTTATTAACTTTACAGAATTTGTTATTTCCTGCTCCTCCAGTGCCTCTTGAGTTTGACACGTCTAATGTATGTTGAATATGAAGATTCCAATCGCCGCCACAGATTAGGGTTCCCTCTGAGTGGTTTACAGTCAGGTCCATAATATCAGTATATTAGCTCCCAGAGCATCACCTCCTTTGCCTTTTCTGGGTTTAATCATCTCTTATACCGTCTTGCTCCTCAGTTTGTGGGTGAAAATGAGATTTTAAAGGTAAATATCGCACGTTATTCCTGACGTTCATGTCCAGCTTTATGAAATAAAACTTTCTGAAAGACGAAATAAAGTTCATGTGACAAAAACACAGATAAAGTATTAAGGGTTTTTTGAGCTGGTGGTGTGTGTTTTTCAGGAAGTACCCGAGTATTCATTCAGACGAGGAGAGGGAAAAGTACCGCGCCGTCTTCAACGATCAGTACGCAGAGTACAAGGAGCTCCACGCCGAGGTGCAGGTCCTGGCACAGAGGTTTGAAGAGATGGATGAGATGATGAGGAACCTGCAGGGCTCCAGACCGGCCAGTCAGATGGTGAGAACCAGACGTGAGAACGTGAGAACCAGACGTGAGAACGTGAGAACGTGAGAACGTGAGAACGTGAGAACGTGAGAACGTGAGAACGTGAGAACGTGAGAACGTGAGAACCAGACGTGAGAACGTGAGAACCAGACGTGAGAATGTGAGAACCAGACGTGAGAACGTGAGAACCAGAAGTGAGAACCAAACGTGAGAACCATACGTGAGAACGCCATGCGAGGACCGTGCGCGTCAGAACTATCAAATACTGCAAATTGAGGCGCGTCCGTCTGGGAGTTGGATCTCTCCTTCACTGTGGAACTCCTACAGGTTTCTACTTTTTCCCAAAGAGGTTTGGTAGTTTTTCCTGGCCGAGAAGGAGGGTCTAAGGACAGGGGGGCTTGGGACATCTGTCTAAGGACACAGGACGCTGGGACATTACCAATTCCATAAACATTGTTTATTCGTTTTTTCACTGTCTCCCCTCGAGGAAACTACTGATGTGATTTTGGGCGTTACAAAAATAAAATTAATTGAAAAAAATGTAATACAATTAATGCCAGTGAGTTTTTCACCATCACTTTGATGGCGAGAGTAAACAAGTTGTTTACATGAAATGACCAAAGGAGACAAACATTTGAATAAAATGTTTGTCTTTAAGATCATTCTAGAACTGCAGAAGAAGTTCACACTGAACTCTTTTCTTAATCCAGATAATCCTATAAACTTTTGTCCTTTTCCAGGAACAAGAGCGAATAAACGTCATTTTACAGGAATATCAGATGAAGAAAAGTGTAAGTGCAGCTCACTTTGTCTTTGGGTCTCGTCCGGATCCGGTCTGGTGTTTATTATGTTTCTTTTTGCAGGACCCAACGTTTGCCGAGAAGAGAGACCGCTGTGAATATCTGAAGAACAAACTGGCACACATAAAACAGAAGATCAACGAGTACAACAAGGCCACGGGCTAGGAACAGTGATCGGCCAGAAATGTAGAGAAACCAGAGGAAAAAATGGGATAATATCAATGAAAAGACAGAAGATATGAGCCGTTCGGTCCAAAAGAACGGAAGTCGATGCCAATGAAGATGGAAATATTTGTAGTTTTTAGATTTTGTCTCTGTGTTTTTTGAGTTTAGAAATAAGAGGATTCTGTTTGTGGTCAACTGTTCTGATGTTTTGGATTTTTTGAGAACTGAAAATGTTTTGTACATAATGCGTTTTATTATGGTTTTATATTAAGATCATCTATTTTATATCAGAAGAACTTTTTATCTGTGTGAATGTCAATAAACAATAGTTTAGTGTTCACATTCATGTTCTTCCTTTTATTCTGTTTGAAAAGAACCCGTTTCTCCCTTTTCTCAGCTTTAGTTTATTCTTTATTGGTCGAGACAAACAAACATGTGATAAAAGAAGACAAAGAGACGGCATCGTCACAAATATGGAACAAAACTCAAATGTTTCGTTTCAGTGACTCAAACATTTGCAAAAGCTTTAAGAATTCTCTAAGTTGTTTATTTTGGAAGCTTTGGAAAACGTTTTTAAAATACGAAACCGAGTGTCATTTTAACCAAACAAGACCAACACAATCATCGTTTGAATTGAATGTGCTTTTATTGTGTTTCTTTAGTGTAGTTTGTTGTGTTTATTTGTGTTTTCAGTTCTTTCTGTTCTGTTTTTACTCTCAAACAAAAAGCTTTGAAGTCGTTCTGATGTTTTGTGTGTAAAAAGTGAATTTCATGTTTGAGTTTTTTAGTTGAAAATGTCCAGAACATTCTGTGGAGCTCCGAGTGTCAGCACCAGTTTGTGACGTTTGGGGAAAGACCTGCCCTGATGATGTCATCTCCCTCTGTCACTCCCTCCCTCCCCTCTCTCTCTTCCTCTCTTCCTCCCCCCCTCTCTCTCCCTCTCTTTCTCCCCCTCTCTCTCTTTCCCCCGTCCTCTCTCCCTCCTCCCTCTCCTCTCTCCCTCTCTCCTCCCCCCCTCTCTCTCTTTCTCCTCGTCCTCTCTCCCTCCCTCCCCTCCTCTCTCCCTCTCTTCCTCCCTCCCTCTCTCTCTTTCTCCCCGTCCTCTCTCCCTCCCTCCCTCCCTCCCTCCCCCTCCTCTTCCTCCTTCCTCCCCTCCTCTCTCTCTCTTTCCTCTTTCTCCCCCGTCCTCTCTCCCTCCCTCTCTCCCTCTTCCTCCCCCTCCCTCTCTCTCTTTCTCCCCCGTCCTCTCTCTGTGGGACAAACCGGTTGGACTTGGTCCTGTTTTTGCTGCTGGTTCTGTTCTTGTGACTCGGCTCTTTGTCTCTTGTCCTCTTTATTTACACTCAAAAACATCTTCAAATGTGTCTCATTTATTTATCTTCCACATGTCTTTAGAGCGAATACAGGTAAAGTGGAATAGCATTCCTTTTAACCTTACCAGAGGGGGAAAAGTAAATATCATTTTTGAGCTATACTGTATTTGAATATAAAATGACCAGGTAACATTTATGAAATAATCCTGCAAAAATAGCACGGTTCAAGAAGACTTTTTTTTTTAAACCAAAAATTTAATTTTCTCCAAGTGTCCCGCTTCACCCACATTCTCCCTGTTTGCCCTTCTTTAACCTTTAACCTTCAGCCAGGTTGTGCACGTGAACAGGAAAGCATCTTCAACTTAGACATAACAATGTGAAACGTTGCCAGAACTTCTTTATGTCTTCAGGAGCAGACTGTAAAGTCTGGTCTGGAGCTGCTTTAGGCCTTAAACTCGGCCTTACTCTTCGGAGAATCTCGGCTGTTTCCGTGAATCTCGCGCTGAAGCGAAACAGGTAAATCCGGTCTGCTGTGGGCGTGGCCACACTTCACACCTGCCCCTCGCGTGCGTGCTTCGCTTTGTGTGAGCGCGCGCACGAGCCAGGGACGCGCCTCGTCTCATCCTCAGGACACGACGCACCTGACGCGCACAGACGCACCTGACGCAGCCGAAACAGGTGAAAACACAAGGGGTTTCTCTCTTTTTCTCTCTGGACACGTTCTCGTCTTATTCACGTCGCTGGATTTGAACCGATCTGAACGGATTTACTGTCGATTTGTCCGACTTTTTCGTTGATTTGCGCTGAGGATCGCGCACACGGTGAACAGCTCGGTTTATTGTCTTTAGAATTACATTTGCTCTGATCTAAAATGTCAGTTGAGATCTTCTTCATGCGTCAGAAGAAGTTTAAGTTCCCAGATTTCTTAGATATTTGTCTTTAAACAGCTTTTGCCGCGGCTCAGATCTGTTCTCGAGGTGAAACATTTAAATAACAGGAGAAAATGGTGTTAAATATGTGTCGAATGTGAAGTGAAAGTGTGTGAGTTTGTGCAGTCACAACAGGAAGAAAAGGCCAGTGTTTCTACCCAAAACATTCAGACTTTAGGCTGATTTAACTTGGATTCATTTCACTCTTTAGTCCTGCTTTAGTCCTAGTTTCAGTCCTGCTTTAGTCCTAGTTTCAGTCCTGCTTTAGTCCTAGTTTCAGTCCTGCTTTAGTCCTAGTTTCAGTCCTGCTTTAGTCCTAGTTTCAGTCTTGGTTTAGCTGTAATTATTTCTACTGAACATTGAGACTTTTTCATCACATTTGAACCAAATCAAGTGTAAATCTGAGACTGAATAAGAGAATATAAAACATAAAAAATAAAGAGTTTTATTGATGACGTTTAGGTTTAATAAGGTCTCTGTCTTATGTTTTAGAGTCGTTTAGTCCAAACACGACTACAGAGTTTAGAGTAAAGTCATTGTTGCAGTTCTCGTCCTTCTGTTTCTTGTTATGTTTTTTTGTTATGTTTAAAATAATTAAAACATTAAAAAAAAAAGACACAGAAATAAGTCTGACATTGGGTCTGTTTGGTGCAAAATTTGTTAAATTGGTCAATTTTCAAAATTTAGTCTGGATGTAATTTTCTATATGTTTGGAATGTAATGATGTCAGGCAGAAGAATGTTCCTGGGGGATCCATTTATGGTGTCCACGGCAGGAGTTATGGGGTCCCACTTTTTCATTGATGTCACTTGTATAAAGTGAGATTTTCTTTGAAAACGTTCTTGGATGTTCTGACCGTCAGAGCTGGAACATGTTGGAGGTTTGTTACACCTGAAGTATTTTCTGTTATTCCGTTTCTACAGTTTGAGTCACAGAACGGTCAAAGCTCGCCTGTCTTGCTCTTCTTTTGGTTTGAATGTTCTGAAAGATCTCCTGAGACGTTTGTGCCTTTGAGCCTCACACTAACGATGAGGTCGTCCTGGAGGAGGAAACCAACAGTCTGAACGTCAAAGTAAAAAATGTGTGTTTTTCAGGAGCCGTCGTGAGATTTCAAAATGCCGAGCAACAAACATTCCAGCAGCAAACCGTGAGTTTTATTCTGTCCTTTTACCTCCTTTTGGACCTCCTTTTGGACCTCCTTTGGACCTCCTTTGGACCTCCTTTGGACCTCCTTTGGACCTCCTTTGGACCTGGACCTCTTAAGTTCCTGTTCAGACCCGCTTTCTTCCTGCTTTTAGTCCTGCTTTAGACCCACTTTAGTCCTGCTTTAGTCCTGCTTTAGACCCACTTTAGTCCTGCTTTAGTCCTGCTTTAGACCCACTTTAGTAGACCTGCTTTAGACCCACTTTAGTCCTGCTTTAGATCCACTTTAGGGTTTGGGGTTAGGTCTCTCTTTGGTCCTGACCCCGTCTCTCTTTGTCCTGACCCCGGTCTCTCTTTGTCCTGACCCCGGTCTCTCTTTGTCCTGACCCCCGGTCTCTCTTTAGCGCTGACCCGGTCTCTCTTTTAGCGCTGAACCCCAGGTCTCTCTTTAGCGTTTGACCCCGGTCTCTCCTTTAGCGCTACCCGTCTTCTTTGTCTCTCACCCAGCACAGCCACAGTCGGCACAAACACAGCGAAGGTGTATCGAACCCCGGCATTCTCGTATTACCCCGGGCCGATCAGCCCGTGCACCTATTACCGCTGGTCATCTCCTCCGCGACGTAGTCCATGAAGATCCTGTCCATCATCATCATCATCTTTTGCGTGGCCATCTTCGCCTGTGTGGCGTCGACGCTGGCCTGGGACTACTACATGAGCATGGATGGAGGCATGGGCAGCATGATGCCCGGTATGGGGCTCGTACGGCAGCAGCTACGCGGGCTCGTAGGGAAGCTCGTACCGCGGCTCCTACCCGGCATTGGCTCGTACGGGCCAGCAGCGGCTACGGCGGCGCTACGCAGTGACATGTACATGGATTCGCGAAGAGCGGCAAAGGCTTCATCTATCGGCGTGGCGCCATTCAACCTCATTCGCCGTTGTGTTTCTGGTCATCTTCATCTGGTGGTGTGGTCGCGGCAAGAGCTTCGTCACGTTCGCGACAAGTTCTACCTCGCGCCATCATTCGTGTGGCGCGCATTTCCTGGCCTCCTCTTCATGCTCATCGCCACCATCGTTTACCTCGTGGCTGTTGAACCCGGACGGCTCAAACGCTCCGGATCCATGATGTTTAAAAACCAGGTTCTGCAGCTCTGCGCCAGTACCAGAACCAGAACCAGGCCCAGGGCATCTTCCTAACCAGTACCGTTACCACTACTCGTGTGGTGGACGCCCAAGAGTGAGTCTGAATACAGTGATCTGGACCGGGTCGTGACCGGGCCTGTACCTCCACAGCCAGATGATTTGATAAGAGAGAACGTTAGACACAAGAGGCAAAAAACAGAAATAGTAAAAGAATTAATTGTCTCTCAAACTCTGACTGTTCTCGGTGCTCAAAGCGCCGTGTTCCACTGATGCTATACTTAGATGTCGAGCCTTAGCAAACACAAGCTGGCAAAGCACGTTAGCAACAGCTTGTTTCCTGTTTGTCGCGCCACCTATGCACTCGCTTTGTCTAAGAGCCAGAATCTGCATATTTCCAGGTCATATAATGTCGTCTAACATGAATCCAAAAGCAAAGCATTCCATAAAGAGAGGTTCAAACCATGGCGATGAGGCTGTTGCAGAGAAGTCACAAAAGAACATGAGGCAAAACTGTTCCTGTGCACGCTAGCTTTAGCCACGCCCCCACACACACGCACTTGGAATGATTAAACGTCTTTTTGTGACTCGCTTCAGATCGGACCTCTAGGATTAAAAAAGTGTCAGGTGCATTTAGGTCAGATATTATGAAGGAAACATGAGTTTGTGACGTAAGACCCAGACCAAGAATAACCTGGGACCAGAGACAGAACAAATGGGTCTTAAGGTCTAAACACCGGTCTAATGACCCCGTCTAAACTACCTCTCTCCCTCAGGCCTATCGCCATCGCTGCTTGGGTTCCTGTGGTCGTTGGGATCCTCATCATTCTGTTTTGGGTTGTTTGGGCCGGGCCTAAAACTACGGAGTCCAGACCTCCGCGCGCTGGGCGAGCACCGTGTCCTGTGGGAGGAATGTGAAGGTCCTGAACACGGCACTCACCACAACAGCATCGGGAGTGGGTGAAGTCCTTAGGGTGCACCACAAACTGCATCGGGGAGTGGGCGAGTCCTTGCCAAGCCCGGATGGGCTAGTCTTAGCACAACAGCATCGGGGACGTTGGCGGCTAGTGACCAGTCGGGTGCGTCTTGGGTGCCCAAAACAGCCATCGGGAGTGGGCGAGTCCTTGGGTGCACCCACAACAGCATCGGAAGAGTGCGAGTCCTTGGGGTGCACCACAACAGCATCGGGAGTAGGCGAAGGCCTTGGGTGCCACCACATAACATCGGGATTGGCGAGTCCTTGGGTGCACCACAACAGCATCGTGGAGGGGCGAGTCTTGGGGGCACAAACAGCCATCCGGAGTGGCAATCCTTTGGGTGGCCCAAGAACAGCATCGGTGGATGGGCGAGTCCTGGTGCACCACAACAGCATCGGGAGTGGGCGATCCTTGGGGTGCACCACAGCACAGCATCGGAGTGGGCAGTCCTGGGTGCACCACAACAGCAACGGGAGTGGGCGAGTCCTTGGGTGCACCACAACAGATCGGGGTGGCGAAGTCCTTGGGCTGCCACAAACAGCATCGGGGATGGGGCGAGTCCTCTGGGTGCACCACAACAGCATCGGGAGTGGGCGAGTCTTTGGGGTTGCACCACAACAGCATCGGAGTGGTGAGTTCTTCGCGTGCAAACCAAAGGAAACTCTCCGTTTGTGCGCTAAATGTATTGTTACACTGCAACTCTCCACTCCTGATTACTGAACACGTGCAGAACTAAACTGGCCTAAACTCGGCTAAACTGGGCCTAAACTGGGCCTAAACTGCCTAAACTGGCCCTAAACGGGCCTAATCCAGACCCAGTTGTTCCTGCATGAAAACGGGTTTGTGTTCCTCTTGTTTGTTGCTCATGAGTTATCCACCATTTCCCTGCTACTGCTGTTCACAAAGACTTTAGTCCTTGACCTCCTTACCACATCAGGGGTAATCACCAGAACAGTAGGGGTCGATAGTCCAGAAGCACGATTTTGGTTGAAATCTTTAAAATAGCCAGGTCTTTAACTATGATTAGAATTCAAAAATAACAAAAGCTGAATGATTATTGGTCGGATTACTGTTTAAACTTGCTTTCACGAAAATGTGAAAGTAAAAACATCTGGGTTTTTTTCATCAGTTTTCAATAGTTGGCCATATTGAAAAACTAGAAGATTTTCTACAGTTTGTTAATAAAATCCTTTAAGAACAGCACGACTAAAAGGCATTTGAGTTTTAATTGAAGACGAGAGACAGTGGAGGCAGGTGGTTAGTCCTGTCTGGTGACCTTGTGTACGCTTCGTGTTGGAGCCTGGTTTAGAAGTCGTTGGACCTGGTTTAGGACCTGGTTTGGACCCTGGCTCTCCACGGACGCTGGTCTTAGGACGCTGGTTTGAGACGCTGGTTTAGGACCTGTTTAGTCTGGTTGACCTAGTTCTCTAGGACTGTTCCGGATCCGCTGTGCGTCACATTAGATATGAATTCTCGATGTCAGTGAATAAAAACAACAACTTGGGAGAGTTTTCATTCTTGCAGTGTTCATGTGGTGGTCTTAGATTAGAATTACACTGATACTACAGCCTGTGAATTAAACTACTGCATGTGACTGTGACTTACGACTCGTGACTACGACTGTGCCACGACGTAGCTATTACTGGTACTATTACTGGTACTATTACTACTGAATTCGTTGTGGTTCTTGACGGCACCACAACAGAACAAAAGGTTCAGCCTCGTTACAAATGTCTAGAATCATGTTTTCATAAATGCAACAGAAAGTTAATAGTTTTCTCCCTGTACTAGAGCCTCGATCTGATCTGCAAAAGGGCCGGAGCGGTCGGGCATTTAGGAGACTGTGGGGGGCCTCGTTATAAAGTAAGTGAGTTAAGTAATGTGCCAGAACAGAAATGATAGACTGAACTCATTATATGAGCCTTATAAGAAAAATAAGAAATACTTATTTTTTTCAAGTTCGGAAGGGGGTTGGGGACCTTGCGGGGCCTTGGGGGCCTTTGGCCACTCTTGAGCATTCCTGCTTAGGGCTCCCAAGCGTCTGGTTGCAGGGGCCCTAGTGCACAGAATCAGGTTACACTCACAGAAAAGCGTCTTTGTTGTTCGACGGCTTCAGACTTTAACATCGCTGCAGCCTAAAACACAGCCAAATGTTAGCCATTATATGAAAACCCCCGCGCCATATAGTTACTTCTCACCAATATGGCCGCCGCGGGAAGCACGTCTTGCCCGTATGTGGCACTGGAAACACCCCGATTCTGCCGTCGTAGTTCTTTCTATGGTTGTGTTGTTGTGAACCCTGAGGTGTGTGTGTGTCTGTGTGTTTGTGTGTCTGCGTGTGTGTCTGCATGTGTGTGTATGTGTTCTGCGCGCCTGTGCGTGTGTGTGTGTGTCGTATCTGTCTGCGTGTCTCTGTGCACGTGTGTGTTTTGTCACACCTTTCGTGAGCCTGGTTTCTGCTGACTGTGGATGAACTGGTCTGACCAGAGTTTATGGCCTCAGATCCAGGTTCAGACTGGATCAATGGATCCCTGGACCTTTTGGACCTCTGGTTATCCCCTTTATCTGACCTCTGGACCTCTGACCTCTTGGACCTTGGCACAGTTTGAGCTCATGTTCATCACATTAACAGGCTACTAGTTTACTCCGAGGTCAGAATCCTCGGATAAACTCTGTGTCAGGGTCAAAGGTCAGATTTATGCGTTTAAATATAAAACTGGCCAACAAACATCTTCTGTCGGCACAGTTACACAGGCCCCGCCTCCTTCTGAGATCATGACATCATCAAAACCCTAGAACCTGAACAAAAACTATGGTCACAATTTCAGATTAGTGTCAGTTTGACCCTTTCGTGCTCCTTCAGGTGAATAACGTGTCTGGAGACCCCGAGATCATGGTCAACTCCCCCAAATGAGAAAGTGTGAGAGGCTCCAGGGACTTTCTGGACCGCCTGGAGCCAGAGAGACCGCTCTACCTGCCCGGGTGAGACGCAGACCGACTCACACTTTTATACCACACATTTCACAAACTGCACTCTTACAAATGACGACAACAACAACAACAACAACAACAACCAAACATACTTGAGCCACTCTCTCAGCAGAGGCCATCCTCTCAGGCAGGAGGCCACTCCTCTCAGGCAGGAGGCCACTCCTCTCAGGCAGGAGGCCACTCCTCTCAGGCAGGAGGCCACTCCTCTCAGGCAGGAGGCCACTCCTCTCAGGCAGGAGGCCACGGTCTCAGGGGTCCTCTGGACCAGAAACCTCTCCGCCACAAGAACAGTTTCTTTCCCATTTCACTTTTTGCAACTGATTTCTGAGCCAAACTGTACAGTTTGTGTATAAACTCAGACGCAAGTTCTAACTTTTATTTTGTATTTGTAAATTCTTAATTTTATGCATGCCTTATTCATATAGAGTTGGCTAACTATTATTATTATCCATTGTTGTGTGTTGGCATCTTAACCGCTGAAGGAGGTTCTTGTTTGTATTTTGGTCACTGACAATGGCAGTAAAGCTCTTTCTGATTGTGAAGACGTTTCATGGTGTTTTGTGTTGCAGAGACTCTGACGTGAGCAGCTCCATCATGAGCCCAAAACCTCGAGACTACGACATGGCCGAGTCTGGAGACGAGCTGGAGGACGAGGACTTCAGCAGGTCAGAGACGAGTCCAGCAGTAGAAAACGCCAACAGATGTGTCCAGTCTTTCCCTAAAGATGTTTCCTTCTCCTATTGAATCCACTTCGTCCATAGATTTCTCTGGGACATGTTCCTCCCACAGAGACATAAAGATCAGGCCTTGAAGTGGCTCCTACACACACTTTCAAATATAAATGAAGTGACATTTGAATTCATGCGTGGATCTTCCGTCAGCTCTAGTTTGTAAATATCTCATGTTACAATGCAAAACTTTACTAAAGAAAGATGTTCCACGGTAATAATGCACCTGTTGTCTTTTGACTCCTGGGTCAGGTCGGGCCAGGAAAGTTTCATTTCTATGCTTCAGGTTCTAAATTGCAGACCGCCGTATATCGCATGCTCCGCGTATACGCGTTTCGCCGCATATATATATATATAATTTCACATAATACACATACTTCCTCATTAGACTAATTTCTACGTGAACATGAGTCTGATTGTAATAAAACACAGCGTTTTGAAGCTTAAAATACAGAAAACACGACGTGTCCCCTTCCTGCTAGAGTGCCCCTTGGTGGCTGTTAGCCAGTAAACATCTATAAATTAACCGCACCGATGTAATGACCGCAGGGTTTAACGCGTGGGGAAAAGTAGTAGTTTTTTCTTGAACCACTGCACAAATGGCAAATATATTCATTGATCTTGATCCTTTCTATTAAATGGTTTCCTCTTCGCCCTAAAACCCATAAACAATTGTTGTGTTGTGGTCCTCAGTCTGTTTCCTCCGATCCTGGACGAGACCGAGCGCCTCTCGTACAAACGCGAATTTGACCGTGACCACCAGGAGTACCGCGTACTCCAGGCAGAACTGGATCAGATCAACCAGGACCTGGCAGAACTGGACCGGGAACTGGACCAGCACCCCGAAGGAAGTCCACAGTTTCTGGTGAGAAACGCTGGCTCAGATTCTGCAAATGAGATGAACACAAATGTAAAAGTGCACAGTGGAACTTTTCCGGTGGAGGGTCTAAGCAGCAGTGAAAGAAGAAAAAGTAAAAGTACAGTTTTTTTAATCAATTTCTCAACATTTTTGAACTTTAATATTCATTTTTGTTTGCTCAAAACAGAGACTTGAAATTAAAACCTTCAGTCAGAATTCATAAACCTGCTAAACAAAACAAAGTACTTTTGACTACAGATGCCTAAAAATAGTATTTAAATACAGCACTTTTACTTTTAGTCAGTCAGTCTCATAAACTGTGGTTTGTAGTTTTAGTCAAGATTTAATAGAAGAATATGTTATACTATGATCGTGATCCGTTTGTGATCGCTAATCCGTTGTTCTGTAGTCAGGGTTTGGGTGTTTCTCTGTGTTTTAGAGTCCATTTAGTCCAGACAAACATTCAAGACCTTTTTATAACAAAGACAGTAACATTATTAAATCTAAATGTAAAAAAAGAATAAACCATTTCTTATTTTCATCAATAACACACTTTATTCATAAAAGTGAGATTTCTAGATCAAACGCTTTTGACATCGTCAACCTGCTGTTTGCTCAGGATTGTCAGAGCGTCACATGATTTTCACATTATCGGAATAACAGGAGTCAATGCATTAAATATGAGGGTCTTTGATATGATTTTGTTGTTGCCCACAAGGGGGAGCGCAGGGCTCGGTTTTGGGGGCCCTGTTTCTTGTCAAAGTGAAACTCTGCAGAAAGCTTTTGTAGCTGTCCAGGATTCACTTCTTTTAAAAAGTTAAAGCTCGTCCTCAACACTGACAAAACTAAACTAATATTGTGTTCAGACGTCAAGAAGGGGCCTCAGTCTGTTCCATATTTGATTTCAACTTTAATAAATTGTGTTGTTTCTTCCTGTCTGAGTTTCTTAAACGTTTTTCTGGTTTGAGGCTCTGGGACTGAAAAGTGGAACTTTGATCGCGTCTACACTTGATTCATTTAGTCAAATAATAAAAACTAAACATAGACGACAAACGACGCCAGTTATGTTGCCCGTATTGGTGTTACCGGGGCCCCATCCTAGAGCCAGGCCTGGGGTGGGCGCTCGGCCGATCTGTGCAGCAGTCAACTGCGGTGCTATGACCACTGGATCTCCAGACACAGAAACTGGCTCTGGGGACATGGAACGTTATCTCGCTGTGGGAGAAAGAGCCTGAGCTTGTGCGGGAGGTTGAGCGTTACTGACTAGATATAGTCGGCCTCACCTCCACACACAGTTCAGGCTCTGGAACCATCTTCCCGAGAGGCGCTGAATGCTCCATTTTTCTGGTGTTGCCCAAGGGAAGAGGCGCTGGACTGGCGTGGGTTTATATCTCTATAGCTCAGCCGCCACATGTTGGAGTTCACCCCAGTGAACTGTCCCAACCCACAAGAGGTTTGCCTTCGGGTTGGGAAAGGTCTCTCACTGTTGTTTCAGTTTCAGTTTAGTTTATTAGGACAATGTGCAGTTTCATTAAAAATATGTCTGCACCAGATTTAGCTTCAAGCTAATTTCCATCTGCAGTCCTCACAAAAATACATTACAA